>JAJEJO010003884.1:109425-180282 GCA_020662805.1 Glaucomys volans
GAAAAAATGAATAAAACAACTCAATTATCTTATAAGAATCAAAACTCAGACAGCAGAACAAAACTCTGAACAGCCCAAATGAATGGCAATGGCAGAATATTCATGCTCAAAAATGCCTATCAGTCCTAGAGAAGTGCTGTTCAAATGTGCAAAACTGTCTCTTTATCATTTATGTCCAGTGGTATTGTCTCAAACATTCTCTTAAGATTATGGTTCCGCTGGCTGGAGCAGATACTATAACCTCTTTCCTCTGAACCATAGCATCTGGTCCAGGAGAGCCACCCAACTGAAGTTGAGCCTGTGAGTTTCTGTTGAAAGTGGTTGCTATCTTGAATGGGGATGCCATTTCAAGAACTGTTGCTAGTAGTTACATTCCACCATTTGGACCAGGAAACCACAAAGTCTTGTTTGTAGCACGTGAATAAAGTGAACGGATGCTGGAGGAAAAATGTCAAGTTTACAAATTCTGGTAAACTTCTTGGGTGGAGCTGCTTAGTTCTCTAGTCTCTGAAGTTTACAGACTCCATGAGAAAAAGACCTTTTATATTGTATTCACTGTTCTAGCTCCAGCTGTAGTATGGTTAGCATTTAATAATGATTTTGCTCAGTGAATCAGCTGGTTCTGATTATCTTGATCTTGTACAGTTTTATATCTCATGTGAAACTATATTTGACTGCCACCGTTGATTTTATTATTTTAACAAAGAAACTTATGCTCTGAAAACTGTGGCAAGGGCTCACTTAGGTGGACTGTGTTATCGTAAGAGTTACCTGGATAGATTTTGTGAATGTCAAGGTCTGGGTTTCAGACTGTGGAAATTCTGATTCAATTAGTTTAGGGTGGGGTTCCAGAGTCTGTATTTTCTGAAAAGTGCCTCAGATGATTCTGCTGAATAGCCGGGTTCTCAGAGTTCCATGAGTACCCACACCCTGTGGCTCACTCATCACCTGGTTCTAAATTATTTATTGCATTAAGTGGATATTAAGGTAATAATTTGTTATTCATTCTGTGAATCCTTACTATCAAATATACGTAAAGCATGGCACAAAATGCATGACTGATATGCTTTTAAAATCTCCTAGCAAAAAAGCAGTTACTACCTCCCTTCAATTAATAATAACAAACAAAATGCAATGTATTCTTTAAGGTCAGAAGTTTTATAGTACCATCTTATATGATCCTTGGGAAAGAACTAGGGAGGGACATCAAACACTATGTTCCTGAAACCTACCTTTCCATTCCCAAGACTCTAGCCAAGTCCAGGGGACCAGGTTTAGCTGAAGAACGCTGACTCCATAGCATGTGCACTGGGAACTAGGGCAGACCAGTGTTATCTGTAGAAGCTGCTTTCTTGCACGTACGCCAAAGCAGCTGTTCCTGTGAATGCTGGCCATACAGTAGAATGCAGTAAGCCAATGGAGTCACTGCTTCTGTACCCTGACAGGGTAACTGGCACAGGGCAGAGCACTGTGGAAAGAGTAACTGCTCATCCAACCAGCCACCATGGTGCTTTCTGGCAAAGCACCATGAGGGATGCAGGTGCTGCTTATTCAGCCCATTGCCACTGGACCTTCCCCAGAGCATGCTTGAATAAGCCTCCTGTCTTGCACATTGTTTCTGGTACTTTCTTCCATCTCTTGGCAACCTATCCCACTGCTCTAGCCCACTGGGCTTTGGATTGAACACATCTCCTCACCATGTAAATAAAAATTCCTTTTATACGTAGGAAATAAAAAAATTCTGTAAGAGGATCAGAGAAAATAACCACAATTTTTATTACCCCCAGTTGGAATCATTTATTATTACCTGCTCTGCCTGTTTCTCAGAGGGGTGGGGCAGAAAATGAATCCAAGATAAACCAGAAACTGAAACTCTGAACATGAAGGCAAGCTGCACCATTGTAAGGTATAAAGTGAGTTCCAAACTTGGATCTGTGCTTAGGGATCTGGAAAGTCATGGTACTGCCTATTTAGAGAGATGGTTGCTGAACTGTGGCACCTTACACATTGATCCAAGCACCTGGGGTTCAAGTTCCCATTACTGAGTACCTGGGTGCAATACAAAGTTACTTCCCCTTTTTGGGTCTCCGTATCCTCCTCTCATGAGATAAAGTTGCATTCAAATTGGGGACCCCAAAGAATACTGCAATAGAAGTCAAAAGCTCTCCCTGCTTGCTTATTGGTTTTCAACCTTTCCCCATCAAGACCACAAACACAAAACTCAAGTGTCAAAATTGCATGGCAGGATTTAATAAGAAGATTATATAATATACATATTATTTTTACAATTTAAATGGAAAGGAAATTTTCATAAAGTAGTCAAGGATGCCAAGTTAAGAAACAACTTATCAAATAATATACAGCCTTGTGGGATTCCCTTCCTGGGGTCCGTCTGCTATTGGATTGTCTTCAGTTTTCTCCGATCCATAGATAAAGTACCGTTATTAATTTGCTTTGCCAGATGTGAAGATTGTCTACAAATAACACAGGTTGAATAATTAGTGTCTCCTGAAAATATATTAAGTGCTAAGCAACCTACTGCAATTCCTGGAAGGAACACAAGAAAGGAAGACCTGTGGTCAGTCTCTGCCCACCAGTATTCTGTCATCTGTCACCCACTGGAATTTTCTGTGTTTCCACATTTCCAGGAAAGGCAGTCATCAAGAGCTCATTGTGTCCTCCCTTGTGTGACTTTTTTGGCCTGGTGTTCCCCACACCATTCTGCCTTCCCAGGGAGCCTCTTGCTCATTTTGACCTATTTTAAAATTCAAATTAAATTAACTGATACATGAAAGCAAAATTGTGCATATTAGTGGGGTACATGTATACACTGTACAATGTTTAAATCAGGTTAAAAATATTTATTTCCCCAAATAGTTATGATTCCTTAATGGTGAAAATATTCAAAAATCCCTTTTCCTAGTTTTAAAAATAAAAACTACATTATTATTGTCATCTATAGCCACCCTACTGTGCAATCACCCACCAGAACTTACCCCTCTCTGTCTGGATAGTACCACTGATCAATCTTTCCCCATCCGTCCCGCTCCCTGTTCTCCCAGCCTCTGATAAAAACACTCTTCTCTCAAACTGCACGAGTTCAGCTTTGTTAGATTTTTCATGTGACTGAGATAGATCATGCTCATGTTCCTGTCCATTCTGGGTCATGGCGTGACTGTACCAGGGCAGATCTTGTTGACATTTTTGGTGCTGTTGTGTCTTTCCTCCATTAGAACATGAATGGTGGGAGGAAAGGGCCATGTCCTCTTTACTTCTGTGTGTCTGACATGGCACTAACTGGTGCTCAGCATTCGATTACAGAGTGAACAGATGGATCAATGGCGAACCAAGACCCAGGATATTCACGTCCTGCTCTGTCATGTTCTCTAGGATGAAGGTGGATGGGAACACATCTCAGTTAAGTTAAATCCCCAAGTTCCTATCTCCTCTTAGCAATGCCAGGGCTTCTGTCTCCTTTCAGGGTCATCACTGATCCTTCTCTCCTGTCCTAATTAGAAGTGTCCTAAGGTCTTTCATTCCAGGTGCATGCCTTTTTTTTTTTTTTTTTTGAGGTGCTGTTTACACTCTTATGCCATTTGCATCATCATCTTTAGATCTGATGATAATTGCAGAGCCTGCAAAACAAATTCTCACCCAGGGAGAAAGGCCTAATGAATCCTTCAGGTGACAAGATAATGACTCAATCCCCCTTTTCTAAGAGGTGTTTGCTGTAAGTGGCAGTTTTGTGTCTCTGCAGGGTAACGTTCAAGTGACGCACATGCAGCTCTGCTGTGTATTTTCTGATTCTTGTAGTTGTTTCACTTTGCACTGCCTAACTACGATGTTCCAAAATATTAGTGACAATTTTTCCAGTGGTCATCACAGCTGACCCATGACCTCATTTTACAGGTGAGATTCAGAATAGACAGGAACCTGCTCAGTTGCACGCTGGAAAGTGACTGGGATTCTGACATGATTGCTGCTGGCTTCCTAGCTGAAGCTCTTTCCATTTTGGCACAGTGTCATTCAGGTATGACTAGTTTTATTGAATGTTTATTATCACACTGCATCCTAATGAGCCTCCATCTTCTCCCCTCTGTTTGGGCAGAGCCTTTGAGTATTGCATAAAGGGATCTCTCCACTTCCTTACCTGTTCTCTATGGGCTGGTTCTAAACTGGAATTGAATACTAAGGCTCTCTCAGCACTGTTCTTTCATCCAAGATGTTACTGAACACTCACTGTGCTCCAGGAGTATTATCAGGTCCTTCAGGAGATATAGAGTAGGTTAGTTTTGTCCTCAGAGAGCTTACCATCAACCATGTGATTTCCATAAATGATGCCACAAGCAACATCTTAAAACTGTCATAAAAATGGGTAGAGAGTCAACACTGGAAGGATTCTCACTCACTTGATGTGATCAAGAAAGACTACTGATCAACCGCAGTCCTCAGGGAAGAACCAGCAGGCAGTGGTAAAAGATGAGTAAAGACCTCCGTTTGTGAAAACACAGGACATGGAGTGGGAATGGTGAATGCTCAAGGTTTCTGGATGATAGCATGAATGAAAACACGAACTTGGAAATAAAATGAGAATTATAACACAGGCATGGGCTGGCAAAAGGTTTTAAATGCCACGGTCCGGTAATTGGATCTTAATATTCTCAGAGATTTTTTTCCCCTATTTCTATAATTGTATCTGGAAGGTGAGCTGCAGACTGTATGAAGGAGAATGTTTCTAGAAGAGGTTACTTGAAAGCTGATAAATTGGGCAAGATGGTGGAGGGCAGAGAGAACCATCAGGAGGTTTGTGCAATGGTTTAAGGTGAGAGGTAATGAGGACTTGAAAAAGAATGGGGGTGGTGGGAATGGAGAGGCGAGTTTGTTGATACCTCCTGGCCTTTTCATTCCAACCCTGGAAACATCTACTTACTCTTCTGGTGAAACCCCAAGAAGTGATAATTCTTATGGAAGCTCTAATCGGAAGAACTGTAGATGCAAGTCACCTTTTCTTTATCAGCATACACTGAGGCCAATGGAGAATTTATTGCCCTGAGCAAGTTTTATAGATCTTATCTTCTTGTTTCGTAAGATTGGAAGAAAACAGAAATGGATGAAAATCATCTTCCAACCATCCTGATTTGAAAAAGAGTATCTAATATACAAAAGACAATTTATTGGAGATTAGGATTCAACATGATAAAACATACTTAGAAAGAGCCTTGGAATGGGAGCCAAGAGGTTGAAGGTTAATGGCAGGAATCTGCAACAGTTTGTGTCACCAGACTGATTTCAAATAAGTTTGATAGGTATATTTTAGAATTTGGGTAGATTTTCTTTTGAGACTACAATTGACTTTATGATATAGTCAGAGATCATAAGTAGGTCTGGATTCGAATCCCAGTTCCTGCAAATTATATCTACATGTCATTGACATGCACAAACATAAACTCCAGATAGTAGAAAGATAATTATATAAAAAAGCAAAACCCCAAACATGGCTTGAAGAATACAGGGGTGATATTTTTACATAATCTTGGAGAGTCTTTGTTGCTGACACAAACATCTACATGCGATAAAAGAAGGGTTGATAAATTTGATCACCTTAAAGAACAAAAACAAAATAAAATGCCATGTTGTCCACATGGAAACACAAAACAATGAAACAAGAAACAATAAAACGCCAGTCCTGCTAAAAGTCAAATCGGAAGACAAATTGAAGAAAAAAACTGCAACTCGTATTCTAGACAAAGGAGTCATTTCCTCAACATAAAGAGAGTTGCCACAAATTAAGATCCACACAGAGATGCCATTTTCTTACCTATCAGATGGGCAAATATCCAAAAGTTTACAAAGTACTTTTCTGATGAGCTTTTGGGAAAATGCTTCATGAAGTACTAAAGGGAGGAAAATTTACTACCCTGATGGAAGACCGCAAAGCAACTTTCATCAATTTCTCTGACCCAGTGATCTCACATATACACGATGGAGTATCCACAAGGTCATTCATTGATCGTGTTAGCAAAGACCTAGGAATAACCTATATTTCCATCAATAAAAGATTAAGTACATGAACTTCAGTTCACCTCTCCAAGAGAGTACTATATGGTAAAATGAGATGCTCCATGGGACTATCATAGAAAGGTAGTGAAATAAAGAAAAATACATTACTGTTAATTGCATTTGGATAAGGACAGAAGGTAAGAATATAAAATTGCATTTACTTGTATGTTATAAACCCAAGAAAACAAAGCTTGTCATTATAGCACCAGTGAGTGGGAATGGAGGATGGAATGGTTTAGACAAGAAAGTTAGAAAACGTCCCAATGAACACATTTTTCTAGTGCTCTATGGAAAATGTAAATAATGAGTGTATCCAAGAGGTCAAAATAAAGTTAAAGAGAATTTCCAGAAGTGGCATGTATTTATAAAGTAACTTTGAGAAAGTTTTTTGAAATTCATGTGCTACAACTTTCCCATCTGTAAAGTGGGGGACATGACATCTCCTCAAGGCTTTTGATGGTTCACACACATTAACCTCATTCTTGATTCAGGCCATGACATTCTGAGCCTTCTGTGTGGTTTTGGGGGAGCTCCTGCATTTGATCATTCCACACTCAGTTTCAATTCAACCTCCTCCTCAGAAAAGCCTGCTGTGGCCACTCTATGTAATAACAACCCTGCTCCACCCAGTAGTCTCTGGCCTAGTTTTTCTCCATAACTTTTATCATTAGTGGAACTTCTCTTCATTTTTAAACTTACTCTGGTATTTTATGACTTTCTCGTTATAAACTCCATGAGAGAAGGGCATTGCCTGCTTCTGTTATAGAGTCCCTGGAAACTGTCGGCACATCTTATGTCTAAGACATGCTTCTTGGATGAATGAATGGGTGTTTGTGCTCCGTGCAAGGTACATGGAAGAGGCTCACTCAGAATTAGCTGTTTCTATCATGGATGACACATCAGAGGTCAGGCTGTACTGGACATATTTCATCACTTCAGTTACCTTGGTTGTTAGTTTGTAAGGACACAACTATTTCTTTGTTTGATCTTACTCTTAATAGTAAGATTTAGATGGATAGCATTTAGGCTAAGAATTAAAGAACTGGGAGACTTTCTAAGACAGACCTCCCCCTTGGTATCAGATTCCACCCTTCATATTGAATTTGACCTCTGGCATTCTCCCAGACTCATGACAATCTCATTCTGCCTTTGCCCCAGAATAGTCAGAAGCACGAGAACCATGCCCTCCCCAAGGTGTGGGCTCAGAGCGAAAGCAGCCTGCAGCTGCTTGTGCCTTGGCATCTGATAATTGCTCCTAATCGTTTGCATATCTTATCAGAGAGAAGAAGCTTAATTATCTCCTCCCTCTGCAAAGTCTCCAGAGAGACCGCTCCATCTCTGTTTTCTTTTTTTATTTTTCCCTTCTTAAGAAAAGTATTATCTTTGAACTTGATTTCACCTTGGGGATGGAAGCAGGAGTGCAAACACACACACACACACACACACACACACACACACACAAACACACTCAATTTTTTAGGCAAAAGAATTTTTAACTCCGTGTTTTTAAACTCTTCTCTTGCATAGGTAAGTATTTAGAGAGGCCTAAGGGAGTAAGACCCTTCAACACAGCTTGTGCCCAGTAGCATAAGTTGAGCTGTCCCCAGTGCAGATTACCTCTGCATTCAACTCTCTGTTCCCATACCCAAGCACAGTGGGGCCTGTGGGAAGCTGGTTTTCTTGCTTAATTGAAAATGTATATTACCATGTTATATTTAACAATATAAATAGATTATAACTCTACAATGATGTGTATATTTATACATATGTATGTATAATTCTAGCAAAATGAGGTGGAGAGAGAAACTATTTTCTGAACCATTTGCTTAATGTCAGCAGCTTATCTGGCTAATTCCAGGTCCCCCAGTAGCAACATTTAGGTGTTCATTATTTGGTTGATTTCTTCAAATTCCCATTAGACACATACAGATTGAATTGATGAGGTAAACAAGCGGGAGACTTATGTACAATGTTACAAACGTTATTCAAGGGATCCTTTAAAGATTCTGTTTTGCACTGAGATCTCCATGCTGTGTTTGGGGAGGAAGGTGCTCTCTGAGCCATCTTTTCAGTCCCGAGCCCTGCCCGACAATGGTGATCACTGTCTTTGTTACAGCTTTTGTCTACCTAGTGTATAAAGAAGTGGCACTCTGTGTGGGTACTGCTTTCATAGACCAGGGTATGGTAGATGATATAGTGACTCACTTAAGGACAAGATACTGGAGCCAAACCTCGTGATTTTCTCAGTCCAGGCCTTCTTTCCCAGCATGAAATAAAACAGATTTCTCATAAGCCAGAGCAAGACCAGGAGAACAAGCCAGGTGAGCCAGAGGCTTTACTGCATTCAGTTATAAAACGTTCAAGGCAGGAATGATGTCTTGTGCACATTTAAACCCTCCAGTGGTATGTAGTGGGCAATTAATTGCCAGTTTATTTTAGTATTCATGGTAACACCTGGGTTAGAGATATGGCTTAGCGGTAGAGCACTTGCCTAGCATCTGTGAGGTGCTGGGTTCTATACCAACACTGCAAAATAATGATGATGATGATGATGATAATAACAATAATAATAATAATAATAAAATAATCTTGTTAAGGCATTATAACAATGCCTTATGTTTACAAATTACTTTTCAGTGTTCAAAATTTTTCATGTTTATTGTTATTTAATAAAAGTGCCAGTATTTAAAGGCTGCTTATGATTTTTGTTTTACAAATAAGGAAACAGAGAGTTTATGGAGTTTATGAGTCAAAGTCACAAAGCATTCAGTGGCTTCTCTAGGAAGCACTAGCTCTACTGAGTTGATTCTCCTTTCTATACCTGGGCTACCCTCATTTATTGTATGATTTGAAAAAAAAAAGAATGAATAAAAGCATGATGTCCAGGGGAATGCACCCTGCCTCAGAGATGAGAGACTAACCTGGCAAGGAGATCCAGACAGAAGACCCATCAGGATTCCCCTGGGAAATCCAAGCAGTCAACGATACTAGATTGCAAACTTCAAGTGTAGCAGGGCTGAACCTCACTCATTGCACTTGGATGTGCAAATAATCTGTATTGAAACTTTCTCTGTAATTGATTTTATCTTTATTATGAGTCCATGTACTGCTGGGTAACAGGGCCCACTATACTGAGCCTGATTGTTAAATGTAGTTGAACTGGTCATCTCTAACAGCCCTGGATTTCGGATGCCACTTCCACTCCCTCCTCCTCTCTCTATTGGCCTCTAGAAAAAAGGGAGAGGAGCTTTGAGAGACTTTCTGGGAGAGGGATAGAGGAATCTCTTAAGTTAATGTGAGTCCTTTGGCTTTTCTGGTTTCTATGGAAACTTCGTTGTCAACCTGTTTGTCTATTATGGTCGTGGATATGAGGTGTCCCCTGAAAGCTCCTGTGTGAGACAATGCAAGAAGGTTTAGAGAAAAAATGATTGGTTCAGGAGAGGTTTAACCCCATCAGAGAATTAATTCCCTGATAGGGATTAACTGGTAATTGAAGGTGGGTAGGGTGTGGCTGGAAGAGGTAAGTCATTGGGGGCATGACTTTGGGGTGTATATATATATATATATATATATATATATATTTTTTTTTTTTTTTTTTTTTGGTACTGAGGATTGAACCCAGGGCCACTCCACCACTGAGCCACATCCCCAGCCCTATTTTGTATTTTATTTAGAGATAGGGTCTCACTGAGTTGCTTAGGGCCTCGCTAATTTGCTGAGGCTCACTTTGAACTCGCCATCCTCCTGCCTCAGCCTCCCAAGTGCTGCGATTACAGGCGTGCGACACCACGCCCGGCTGGGGTATATATTTATGAGCTGAGCTTAGTCTTTCTCGGCTTCCTGATCATCATGTGAGCTGCTTCCCTCCACCACATTTCCGCCATGATGTTCTGCCTCATCTTCAGCCTTGAGGAATGGAGCCATGGACTGAGACCTCTGAAAAAGTGAGCCCTCAATAAACTTTTACTTCTCTACAATTGTTCTGGTCAGATCTTTTAGTCAGAGCAGCAAAGAAAGCTGAATAAAACAGTGTCCCACCCCACTGGGCTAGCTTCCTTAGCTGGCAGTCTCCATCATCACAATATAGTCTGAAGCACACATTATTATTATAAAAATAAGGTTAGAAAGTTTGGATAAATTGTGCAGAGATAGACAACTACTAAGTGGTGAATTTGGATGGTGATCCCAGGTCTCTTGGATTCAGAAATTTTAATTATAACCACCAAATCATACAGTATCTTAATATCCAGAAAGAATACGTCTAATGACTTTTCTGAATATTCAAATATGTGGCTTGTTTTGGATTGTGGGGCCCTTTGATAATCTGAAGCAAATATGGACAAATCCTTTAGAAATATGCACATATGCAAAGAGATTTTATATTCAGTTCCTAGGTTTTATAGACATCTTGTAAAATGTTTTTACTAGTGCATTATAGTTATAAATAATAGTGGGGTTCATTTTGACATAGTCATTCATTCCTAGAATATAATTTCCTCCAGTTCAATCCCTAGTACTTCCCCTTTCCCTCCCCTCTCCCTATTCCCACTTCCTGTACTCTGCTAGTCTTCCTTCCGTTTATGTATTTTTAAAAAATTGTTGCTTTATAACTACATATACAGGTGGAATGCGCTGTGGTATATTCATATATGTATGTAGCATACTTTGCTAATTTCATTCTTCAGTTCCTCTCCTTTCCCATTCTTCCTTCCTACCCCTTGATTCCCTTCTATGCCACTCATCTCCTTTCCATTTTCATGGGATTCCCTGATTTTGTTCTAGCATTTGAATATGCAAAAAAATTTGTCCTTTGACTTTCAGAGTCAGGCTTATTTCACTTAGCGTGATTTTCTCCATTTCCATTCATTTACTAGCAAAGGCCGTAGTTTCATTCTCTTATGGCTGAGTAAAACTCAATTGCATATATAAACCACATTTTCTTTATCCATTCATGTGTTGAAGGGCACCTAGGTTGGTTCCATAGCTTGGCTATTGTTAACTGTGCAGCTATAAACATTGATGTAGCTGCATCACTAAATTTAAATATTTTGGATAAATACCAAGGACGTAGGATAGTTGGATCATATGGTGGTTACATTCTTAGTTTATTGAGGAATTTCCATACTGCTTTCCAGAATGGTTTACTAATTTGCAGTGTCATCAACAATGTATGAGTGTTCCTTTTTCTCCTTATCAGCATTTATTGTTACATGTATTCTTGAAAGTTGACGTTCTGATTGGAGTGAGATGAAATCACCACGCAGTTTTGATTTACATTTCTCTGATTGCTAGTTGTTAAGGAAGCTGGTGCCTGTGCCAATATGTTGGGGCATTGTGCCTGTATTTTCTTAAATCCCATCAGCAAACCTTGACCTCTAAAAGATCAAAGAAACTTCACAGAAGAATTTGTGCACTATGTCTCCAACACTTTTCTCATGAATGGCAGTAGACGTTGGAAATATGTATGAGTCCTTTAGATTTTATTTCATTTATAAATTCAAAAAGTATATAGGTCAGTACACAGAATTACAACAGATCCACACCAAGGCACATTATAATGAAAATACCTAACATACAAAACAAAGATAGAATTTTAAAGGCTGCGAGAGAAAAGCATCAGATTACCTACAGGGGGAAACCAATACGGATATGAGCAGATTTCTCAACCCAGACCCTAAAAGCAAGAAGGGCCTGGAACAACATATTTCAAGCTCTGAAAGAAAATGGATGCCAACCAAGAATCTTATACCCAGCAAAACTTACCTTCGATTTGATGATGAAATAAAATCCTTCCATGATAAACAAAAGCCTAAAGAATTCACAAATAGAAAGCCTGCCCTACAGAACATTCTCAACAAAATATTCGAAGAGGAAGAAACGAAAAATAACAATCTCAGTCATCATGGGGAGGAACTACCCTAAAGAAAGAGTCCATCAAAGGAGAAACAAAGTTAAGCTAAAAACCCTAAAAAAAACTAAAATGACAGGAAATACAAGTCATATCTCAATAATAACCCTGAATGTAAATGGCCTAAGCTCATCAATCGAAAGACATAGACTGGCAGATTGGGTTAAAAAGAAAGACCCAACAATATGCTGCCTTCAAGAGACTCATCTCATAGAAAAACATGCCCACAGACTAAAGGTGAAAGGTTGGGAAAAACGTACCATGCACATGAACTGAGTAAAAAAGCAGTGGTTTCCATCCTCATTTCAGAGAAAGCAGACTTCAAGCCAAAGTTAGTCAGAAGGAATAAAGAAGGATATTTCATACTGCTTAAAGGAAGCATAAATCAGCAAGACATAGGAATCATAAATATTTATGCACCAAACAATGGTGCATCCATGTACGTCAATCAGATCCTTCTCAATTTCAGGAGCCAAATAGACCAAAACACAATAATACTGGGGGACTTTAACACTCCTCTCTCACCGTTGGACAGATCCTCCAAACAAAAATTGAACAAAGAAACCATAGGACTCAATGACATAATCGCTAATTTAGACTTAACAGACATATATAGAATATTCCATCCATCAAAAAGCGAACACACTTTCTTCTCAGCAGCTCATGGCTCCTTCTCTAAAATAGACCATATGTTATGCCACAAAGGAACTCTTAGCAATTACAAAAACATAGAGAAAACTCATTCTTACCCATATTCCAATCTCCTGTATCCTGCTCCCACATCTCATATTGCTAATAATTTCTGTTACGTATATCAGTAGCTTTCTTAATGTTAATGTAGGTATGAATTTATCTGTTACTCTCTCATCCAAATTTTTTCTTATATAAAGGCAACATTCTTTGCTTATTGTTCTTTGCTTTTATTAATATTTCCTGGGCATTTTTCCAGATCAATATGTAGAGAGCTTCTTTGTGCTTTTTTTTTCTTTTCCTGCAGTACTGGGGATTCATTTATTTTTAAATTGTAATATATTCCAGTGTTCCCTCACTGCTGAAAATCTAGGAAGCTTCTGATATTTTCCATCAGAAGCAACATTGCAGTGAATAACTGACAAAAGTCATTTTGTAAATATGCAGGACTATCTATCAGAATAAGTTTCAGAAATACAATACCAAAGCAAAAGTGTAAATTCATTCATAATTTTCCAAAATGCTTTCTTGAGGCATAGATTGATTTGGAAAAAACCTGTACCTATTCGGTGTATGCATCTCAATGACTTTGGGAATGTGTTAGTCAGCTTTGCATTGTTGTAACTGGAATATCTGATATAAATGACTTAGAAAAGGAAAAGTTTACTTTGACTCACAGTTTCAGAGGTTTCAATCCATGGTCTTCTGGCTCCATTGCTTTGGACCTGAGGTCAGACAAAGCATCATGGTGGAAGGGCGTGGCAGAGGAAAGCTGTTCAGCCCATGGTAGCGAGGAAACAGAGATAGAGGGAGAGAAAAAGAGTGAGAGAGCAAGCAAGCATGGAGAGAGGGTCTGGGAAGAAGATCAACTTTTTCACATCCCCAGTGACCTACTTCCTCTAACCAGGTCCTGTGTCCCAGTTTTATCCATTCAACTATCAATGGGTTAATTTATCAAGTGGATTAATCCTCCAATGAGATAAGAGCCCTTGTGATTCATTAATTTCCTAAAAGTTCTACTACT
Organism: Glaucomys volans; assembly: GCA_020662805.1. Classification (NCBI taxonomy): domain Eukaryota; kingdom Metazoa; phylum Chordata; class Mammalia; order Rodentia; family Sciuridae; genus Glaucomys; species Glaucomys volans. The sequence goes on from JAJEJO010003884.1 coordinate 123,108, forward strand.
ATACACTTGAGAGTTTGGAGTTCATTCCAGATCAAAAGCATAAGAGTATATACCTGTAAAACCATCACCATTGTTCAGGTCATAAATCTATCTCCTCACAAAGCTGCCTCTCCTTTTCTCTCCCCACCTCCCTACTGGTCCTTCCTCATTCTATTCCTTCCTCCCTCCCTCCCTCCCTCCCTTCCTTCCCAATGGTGAAAGAAGTCTAGCTTAATAATGAAACCCAAAGATGATGAGTCTGTTTATACTTGCATTAAATCAAAAAGTTCATTTATCCTGGGGTATATTTGTGCACCAAAGCATTTTCACCTAAGACATATATTTTCTCCATGTAGAGCATTCACCCCAGGCTATAACCTCTGAAATGAGCCAAATTCATTTTTCAGTTTAGGAAAAAAATAAAAATAACTCATAAGTCAAAGAAGTCAATTGATATTCCTCCTATGATGAAATTTACATTAAGAAAGGAAAAACAGTTCTTAAAATTCTCCCAATTCAATGATAAACTTCTGCTCACTGGTATACTTTGGTTGGCAGGCTCATTGGTTTCTTTACCATCTATAGTTTGAGAATATGCACCTGTAATCCTGACTTTGTTATGAAGTATATCTCTACCAAGAGGCATTTCTTTCCTGTTTCTATCCTTAAAAGAAAAGTAAACCATTTTTCAGATTTCACTACTGTTTTTATTTTTCACCTGAGGAAATTTTTCAATGACAGGAATACTACTGAAGTAACTTTGTTAAACTCTTCTATTTCTGTGTAGAGATTACTTGAACTCATTTACCTTAGTAAGAAATTACTGAATTTTACTTTTAAGAAAACATTCTGTTTTCAATGTGAGAACCATTCCTTCCTTTCTTTTTATTATTCTTCATTTCTACCTCCAATACCAGAAATTATCATTCTTCATGGAGTCATTTTTTTTTAAATCACTCCCAGTTCCAGAAAAAAAAAATGAATATGAAGCAATGAAGCTTTTAAAATCATGGACAATGATTTTAACTAACTCGATAACTAACTGATCCTCCTGTACAGACAGAGGGTGAGATAAATTTTATGACATAAGAAAATTAAAGATGGCAGCAGAGAGTAAATCCGGCAAGCAGGCCTGAGGACCTGGATTTTCTTTTGGGGAGTGCGTGTCTGAAGGCCAAATAACAAACCTTCCTAGGACTGGGATTAAGAAGGGACAGCAGCTTTCTGTGAACCTCCTGCTGACTTTTGCCATTTTGATAGGTCAAGCATGATTCCTGTCTTATCACAATTCTGTTTTAATACATTTTTGATAGGTTAATAGATGCTCATACATCTTTTGTGAATATCTCTCTTCTTTTTTAAAAAATTTAGCTCTTCAAAGGAAGGAATCATGTTTTCTTTTTCTTTTTTTTTACATTTGGCAAAAGGTTATTGAATTCAAAGTGTGTATTTTCTAGCACTTATACCTTATAGAAGCCACTCAGCACCCTACTTCAGAAAACTCTTCCTTCTCATTTCTGTGTCGCCGCATCGATCTCTTTTGCATTTGCATTTACTCCCTTCCATTTCTCACCTCCTACATAATGAGCAGCTCAGATGCCATATATACCTATCTCCCCCTGGTTTCAGCTCCCTGGAGAGGGTAGCACATTTTCTACTTTGATTGCTCTTCCTGCAAGGGGTCTGTTGATATAATTTATGACTTTTCTCTTTAGAGAGAGAAAAAAAGAGGGGGCACAGCACTAAGCAGCCCATGGTTAAATGCTTTACTTGGGCTGGGGAGCAGAAGAAAGGAGTTTGTAAATCTAGACACCTTGGTGTCTTTGTCTTTGATATGCTCACCATATCAATCCTCATGAATTTCTGGGTGTGTTGGGAATAGAGTCATTTTTTCAGGAATAGAATCATTAGAACTATAATTTAGTCTCCCTTTTTCATAACTGGACTGTTTGGTGGGAATAAAGAGAAAAGTGTCTGTTTCCAGTTCCACCATATTGGTATTTAGTCCATGTCCTCCGGACTCCCTGTTAGTCAGAGGGAGAGTGTAAGTTGCTGCATGACTCTGACCATCCCCTTTTATGGCCTTCTGTGGTGTGCTGGGAGGGTTGGGACGTGCGGTCTGCAACTTGTACCCAGGTTGGCTATGGGGTGGGGATGGCATTTACTCATCTATGTTGTAGGGGCCCTCCTTGAACTTCATTCCTCAGCTCTGTGTCCTATTGTGCACGTGATTCGCTTCATGTGCTCCCAAGTCATGTTTACATTCAATTAACTTTCCACTCCTTGGCATAGGGATGATTCTCAACATTATTTAATAAGTCCTGACTCTGTATTGCTCAATCAAAATCTCAGCTTGCTTCCTCATGACCTTCTAATTTTATGCTTTTTGTGGTTGGAGAATGGCATGCCCTAGTAGTTTTTCAAGTTAGGACCTGAATTGCTAACTTGTCATACACATTCTAGCCAGAGTCCACCCTGGTTAACCTTGTTTCTAGGGCAGTGAGTCAGTCTTTCATTGAAGCAGTCATTTTCTTTTTTTTTTAACTTATTTTTCATTTTTACAGACTGTATTTTGATTCACTGTACACAAATGGGGTACAATTTTTCTTTCCTTTTTTTTGATGCCCTTTCACTTTTATTGTTTATCTCTTGGCAGAAATATTACAACTTGGAGAAATGAACCAAAAAGATATGGAATGGCTTGACAAATACATGATCTGTGCTAAACATGAGAAATGGCTTCGTGATGTGCTGACCCTCTCTATGCACTTTTGTTTCTATGGCATGCAGTGTAGAGTCACACCATTTGTGTAATCATACATGTACATAGGGTAATGAAGTCTGTCTCATTCCACCATCTTTCATACCCTGCCCCCTCCCTCTCTCATTTCCCTCTACATAATCCAAAGTTTCTCCATTCTTCTCTTCCCCCCACCCACCACCCCCATTATGTATCATCATCTACTTATGAGAGAAAACATTCGGCCTTTGGGTTTTGGGGATTGGCTTATTTCATTTAGCATGATCTTCTCCAATTCCATCCATTTACCTGCAAATGCTATAATTTTATTGTTCGTTATGGCTAATAATATATTCTGTTGTGTATATATACCACAGTTTCTTTATCCATTCATCTATTGAAGGGCATCTAGTTTGGTTCTACAATCTAGCTATTGTGAATTGAGCTACTATAAACATTGATGTGGCTGCATTACTGTAGTATGCTGATTTTAAGTCCTTTAGGTATAAACCAACTGGGTCACAAGGTGGGTCCATTTCAAGTTTTCTGAGGTGTCTCCATACTGCTCTCCAGAGTGGCCGTACCAATTTGCAACTCCACTAGCAATGTACAAGTGTGCCTTTTCCCCCATATCCACGCCAACACCTATCCTTGCCTGTGTTCTTGATAACAGCCATTCTAATTAGAGTAAGATGAAATTTTAGGGTGGTTTTAATTTGCATTTATCTAATTACTAGAGATGTTGAGCACTTTTTCATATATTTGTTAATCACCTGTGTATCTTCTTCTGTAAAATGTCTATCCAGTTCCTTAGCCCACTTATCCTCAAATCAAATCAAAGAAGCAGTAATTTTCATGGATTTGAGTTTATCAAGAGCCCATAAGAGATGCCCTTATAAAATAGCAAAGTCAGAGACATCTGATTCGACACATTGTGTATCACTGGAAATTTCAGCATGTGAATCTCTGAGATTCTCCGGAAAGCAGTTTCTAGCTCCAAGATTGATATGTGACTAACCCCATGGTAGCAGCCAAAGCCCAGAAGGATCCAGCCTAAACACTGCAGAAAATACAAGGATTTCATCTTCTGCAGGCAGAGAAACAGTGATTCTCCCTCTTGTGCCTGAGAGTGACACACTTATGGGAGTTGGAGGGAGGACCCACCAGCTCCAGCAACAGAGATGAGAGTGGCCAGCTATGAATTGGATGTTAACAGTAATTGTCACAATTAAGTCTGGCTCCAGGAGGAAGAGCAATTACCAATCTCAATTTTAGCCAGTGGTGGCCAAGAATTCAAACATCTTCTGAGCCCTGATAAGAGCTGAAAGGGAAACATCTGAATGGGGGGAAGTAGGGATAAAGGGTGGAGTGAGACAAAGATGTTTTTCCTATCATTGTTTTAACCATGTAATCTTCAATTGTCCTCTTCTGGTTTGAGAAAGTTCACATTATCTGTTTACATGCAGGATTAATTTCAGCTGGCTGTTGCACTCTTAAGCTCATATACTTAGATGACCCTGGGCCAAACTAGAATGAAATCAACTAATTAGTGATAAATGATTCTGTGCTAGGGTCTGAGACAGACCAAATGAGCAACCTGTAGTAGTTTATTAGCTCTGTTCATAAAAAGAAGGATGGTTTGCACCTGGTTTCTGCCTCATTCTCTTGGTTTCTTATGTTGTTTATAGCCTAGTTTTGGTTATGTGACCAGGAGGCCCTATAAGACCATTCAATGTACTAGGCTATCCTCCCCTGAGCCCTGGTTACCTTATGTGTATCTTGGAAATTTATGGCTCAGATACAAAGTACATTCTAATCCATTGTGAAAGGATCCTGGAAGTCGAGTCTGGAAGTCTTAGAGCTCCCTGATGTCTGCCTATGCTTTCTTTTTCCTGCTTTAACTTTCATCTTTGTTAAGAGTTTAACCTGTAGCATCTCATGAGTCATTATGATTACTCAAAACCTCTAGAATTTATGTATTATGTTAGCTTTTCATTACTCTGGAATATACCATTAAAGATCTATACACATTTTCAGCTCCTATCTTGGGTCTAGCTGGACTAGGTCAAATGACAACATACAAAGTCAGTCTTAGAGCAACCCAAATTCCTGATTCTCTAATCTCCTTTTCCCCTCACACTCCATTCTCACGATCACCCTCAGATAGAGGATGTCCTCGTCATTTTTCTAACATTATTCCATCAATGCCTTCTGTGGATTGTTTTAGGAAACCTTCCTAATTCACCATTAGCCATCTCCATTAAATAAAATTACTTTTTGGTACTCTGCAGCCACAAAAGTACACTTTTACAAAACTGCTGTGACTCATCATGTCCTATTAAATCCTTCTCTTTTTTGATACACTGTAAAATCTGTGAAGACAGCAGACCTAATTCATTTTCAGTTCTCAGCATAGACACTGATAAGAGTAGACACGCATTCAACACACCATCAAAGACATGAGTGAATTAAGAAACAGCTCATTAAAGAAAGAAATACTTGTAACTTTAAAGAGGTACTTAAATGTTGACTGATTGGTAACATATCTCATAGGTGTATTTGCATTCTTAATGTAAGAGCTGGCTAAAACCTTAAGCTAAAATAATGCTATTTTAATCATGGCATGTCAGAAATTGCCAGGCTGTAGGTGAGTCAACTGAATCAGATATTTTATATACTTTTAAGTGGGAGCCTCTGGAACTTGCACAGAAGCTTTAAATGATGCCATGAGACTATTGTGACCACATATTCACTTTGGAACTTGGAAAGGTCATTGAATATTCATGTGATTAAGTTGGGGTCCATTCTATCACCAATAAAAGTTCCACATTACTTGGACTGAGGTCATTTCTAGCATGGCACCAGTGTCCCTTATGATCAGCTTGGAGCTCTGCCACTAAAAAGAGTTGCATGACCATGAGTCAGGATCTTTGTGCAAAACCTTCATTTCCTTATTTGTAAACTAAGAGGTCGAATTCTATCACCTCTTGATTTCTCTTCCATTAAGTGTTTTCTGTGACCACGAATAAATCAATCATCTGAAGATACTTGACTGGAGAGCTAAGAACTTTGTGTGAAATTGTTGAGATCAATCACCTTTCACTGTCCTGGTAAATGTAAGGAGGGTGCTCTGGCATGAATTAACTAGTCACGTTAGAACTGGAAAAAATATGATGTTTTTAATTGTCATTTTATTTGACTCAAAACAATTATTAAACCAAATTTGAATCCTTTTAGAATATATACTTCACTAATTGACTGTGGTATTCTTTCTGCTATCATCTACCTGTCTAATTGCCTATGTGAGTGGGGAAGAGACCATATGGAAAATTATTACCTTCATGAGTAGGTAGGTTGAGGAAGTAGGTTGGTGACTCTTGTCTCTATCTCTGTGGAAGGCAAACGTGCTCTCATATGTATAAGTAAGCAGAATATCCTCCAAAGCAAATAAGTTATTTTGAAAGTAATTCCCGTGGTGTCACGGGAGGAAGTTGAATGGTTGTCAAAAGATCTTACAATAAATACTTACTCTGGGGAATTCTAATGAAGGACCTAATTAGGTGTTCAAGTACCAAGTCTTGGTCTCAGAGCTAATTGGATTTATGGGTGCCGAGTTGAGCCCAACACAATGATACCTTAAAGCACCCCAGAGCTCACCAGAGAATGATTCATAAAAGCAGAATATTAAGTATGTAGTTTCCATAGGCAGGGAAATTCATATCGATTTGATTGATTTCAGCTTTCTTGGGAAAGGTCTCCATGGATGAGGGGTGCCATATGCTAGTGTGAAGCTTTGTGGCCATGGAGATGGGTAGGGAGTTGTCAGTCTAATTTGAATGTTTAGCAGCAGCTGAGCCAGATGCAGTAAGATGATACTGCAGGGCTCCTTAGTCCATATTCTGCTTTTTAGAGGTTTTAAAAAATGATTCTATTCCACAAACTCTTTTTCTAATGAATCTGCTCTGTCTTCAGGTAAGGCAATACTTCAATTCTATTCCTGTCCAGTGTAACAGTACAGATCTTTCAAAATCAACATTTTATATTTTCTTTCTCAATTATTTTTACTAACTAACTTACAGCTTTACTTTCAGAATATGTGATCCCAAATTCTTTTATTTCAAAGATTTTGGGGGAGAGGTAGGAGGGACTGTGGATATGAAGTGAGGCATCTTAATGCCTTAATGTTACCCCTGTGAACTGCCAACCAAACAGAAGGTAAAGATATCGCCATAAACACTAGTATGGATTCATAAGTAAATCTTAAGTTCAATGATATTCCTTACATTCTTAAACATTTTTGGTTCTGCCAATCAATTAACAATAAGGATTTGGAGAAATTCAATTCTGAGTTGGAAACAACATTCATAATTAGGATATTTGAAACTTATATAGGAAAAGGAGATAATTTAACATGGTTAGGAGACTGATGTGATTTTAAGCAGGGAGAAAAAACAATTTGCAGACAGGAAGGCAATGCAGCCAGTATCTTTCTATGTGGACGTGCTGCCACCTGTCGGTCATTCCTTGTCATTGGCCCAGTTTCAAAGGCTGCTTCACAAGTGGGTCTCGCAGCTTGTGTTACTTTGAAGCAGAACCTGAGATAAGGATTCAAGTTTGCACAACTGGGAGGTGAAGGAAAAGATGGAGGGTGAGGAAAAGATGCAGGAAAAGGAAGGTGGCCAGTGAAAGGGAACTACAACTGTGGGCAATGGAGATTAATATAGTCAAGGATAGCCTGGGAGGCTATATAAAACATAATTCAGGAATAGCCCACCTGAGGGCATTTATACTCCAATTCTCATCATTCTGACATTGAAAGCAGCTCTTGGGGGTTGTTAATTAGTCAGCACTTCGGGGCAATCACAAAGGTGGCAATGAATGCTTTCAGGCTAAGAAGCACAGCATCCATCAATCTTAAATTTGAAGTCAGTCAGTCTGTAACTTTGATAGGGTTACTTTTATGTACATCTCTTAGATCTTGCACCAATACATTCTAGCTTCTGGGGACCAAGCACAGCATATGATGACCTTTGGTTCACACCTCTAGAGCATCCTGGAAAATAGTATCCTCTTTGTGGAGTTGTATTAGTGATATTCTAGCACTATCTCCAAACCATTACCCTAACACTGGTAACGCTGTTCATGAGGCCATTTCAGTATTTAGTCAGTCAGTAGCTCCTGGGGTGTGTGACAGAAAGAAGATCATCTTGGTCACATGGTCACATGCTTGTTGCTCCTTTCTTGTCCTTGGTCTGAGATGATTCATAATGATGAATTAGCCACTCTGTGAGCTTTCCAGTTCAAATGATAACTAAAGCATTGTAGACCGGGAGGGCAGTTTATACCTGAAAGTTTTGTTAATCTCAGTAGATGAAAACACTGTTTCCTTCAATGTGTAAAGGATATGATAAAATCAACCTTATATGATGTGACTCTTTGTTCTCCTCAAAGGATGAACCAAACCGGTGACCCATAATCAATCTCTTGTGTTACTAAAATGAACATCTAGCATCATCAGGATAAGCAATGCTGCTCAAATTGAGCCCATGCTACTGGGTTTATGCATGACCTTCATCCCTGGCACCATGGTTACTCCATTCATGGATTCATTGTGATAGCATTGAGGTGATTGAGGACAAAGACTGGCTGCCATCAACTGACTGAGTCATCCTGTTCAAGACTTCTGCAGGGAGTGATATCACTTGACACTGATACGGGACAGAAAGATTTGCATGTATTATACATGCACGCACAGTTCCATTTGCATGTTTGTCTCCAGATCTTGTTGTCTCTCATCTTCTAATCCTGCTTCTTCCAGGTACCTGACCAAATATCCAAGCAATTTGTGACATCTCAGAAGTTTGAGTATATTTTTAGCTTAGACCACTTCCTCTTCCACTAGCATGATGAGTGTTTGCTCAGTCAAGTTTGCTTCAAAGAGTAGTGTCTGAGAGCAGAAGAGTTAAAATATCCCAGAGCAAGACTATTAATGTGTGCTGCCATGCTTTCCAGGTGGACACTGAATGCTTATTCTGTATCTGAGAGACTACAAATAAAGGGAATAGGAAAGGGTACCTTCAAACTCATTTTACAAGGCCAGTGTGATGTCGAAGTCAGACAGGGACCCTACAAGAAAAGAAAATTTGGGGTCAATATCCTTGATGAATGTAGATGTAAAAATTCTCAGTATAATGCTAGCAAGCCAAATTCATCAGCAAACCAAAAGGATCATTCACTTCAATCCTGTGGGATTTATCCTTGGAATTGAGGATAGTTCAACATAAACAAATCTATAAATGGAACACACCATATTAATAAAATGAAAGTCAAAAGGTCATATGATTATCTCAAAGCAGAAAACAATAGCCTTTTATGATAAGAATTAGTTACAGAAGAAACATACCCCAATATAATAAAGGCCCAAGATGACAAGCCCCAAGTTAATATCATACATAATGGTGGAATGTTGAAAGCTTTTCCTCAAAGATCAGGAACAAGATAAGGATTTTCACTCTCACTACTTCTATTTAACATAGTAATAGAAGTCTTAGCCTGAGCAATTAGGCAAGAAAAAGAAATAAAAAAACATTCACATTGCAAAGAAAGAAGTAAATTGGTCTCTGTTTACTAACAATATGACCTTATATGTAAGAAGCCATAAAGAATATGCACACTGTCTCTCTTTCTCTCTCTCTCTCTCTCTCTCTCTCTCTCTCTCTCTCTCTCTCTCACACACACACACACACACACATACACACACACACACCTGTTAGAATTAATAAACAAATTCAGTAAAGAGGAAGTACTGGGAACTGAAATGGAACAAATTGTATTCAAAGCATGTATGATTACGTCAACAATAAACTATATGAATAAAAAATAAGAAATTTGTGTCATTTATAATAGTGTAAGGAAAAATAAAATAGGAGTAAATTTAACCTAGAGGATGAAAAATCCTCAATATTGAAAACTATAAAACATGGATGGAAGAAATTGAGGAAGACACAAGGAAATAGAAATATACCCCCTGTTCATGGGTTGGAAGAATTAATATTGTTAAAATGTCCACACTACTTAAATTGATCTACAGACTCAGTGCAATCCCTATCAAAAATTTCATGGCATTTTCCAGAGAACTAGAAAAGAATTTCCAAGTTGATATAAAATTTAAAAAGACCTGATCTGAACAAAGCAAGAAAAGAACAACACTGGAGACCCCATGCTACCAGATTTTAAAATATGTGTTTTGAAGCTACAGTAATCAAAGTAGCACAGTCCTAGCCAGAATAGATGCATTAGCCAATGGAACAGGTTTGAAAGCCCAAAAATAAAGCATTGATTTATTGTCAACTGAGTTTTGACAAAGATCACAAGATTATATGATAGGGGATAGTCTCTTCAATAAGTGTTGTAGGCAAAATTGGATATCCACATGCTGAGGAAATAAATTGAACTCTCATATCGTATTCAAAATAGCTTAAAGCTGATTAAAATTTACATATAAGACTAGAAACTGTAAAATCAATAGAAGGAAACAGAGGGAGAGCTCCGCAACTTTGGTCTGGATAATGATTTTTTTGATACGAGTCCAAAAGCATGGAAAACAAATCTAAACCTAGATAAACTGGATTCCATCAAACCAAAAAACTTGTCCATAGCAAAGGAAATGACAGAGTAAAGAGATGCCTCATAGACTGGAGAGAATATTTGTAAACTATACATCAGATAAAGGGCTATTGATAAATAATAATAAATTATACTAATAATAAAAGCTACTAATAAATTATGCTATGCACATATATAAATATTTCATAGTGAATATTACCTTTATGTATATCTATAAAACACCAATTTTAAAAAACAGTAAATAAAGAGAAGGAAGACCAATAGAGGAAGGGAAACAGGGGAAGGAAGCAGGGAGTAAAGAGGAAGCACTGGGGACTTAGGTGGAGCAAGTAAATTCCATGCATTCATGATCAGGTCAAAATAATGCATATTATATATAATTTATATATAGTATAAAATCAATATTATGTATAACTATAATGTGCTCAGAAAAACATTAGCAATCTCTTGAGGTTTTTTATGGCCCCCGAATATCATATATTCTGATAACAATTCTAATTGTACTCTAAGACAGTGTATTATGAAGTTGTTGATTGGAGTGTTATATAAATGTCATCTTTTTGTGTGTTCATAGTGTTGTCTAGGTCTTCTATATCCTTTTTGATATTTAATCTCTTTGGTTTATCAATATTGAGGGTACAATGTTGCCATCTCCAACTCCAGTTGTGGATTTATTTCAATCTACAGTCCCATCAGTCCTTCATGTATTCCGAAGCTTTGTTTTTAGGTGAATAGATATTTAGGATCATTATATAATCAAACCCTTTGTGATCATGAAATTTCTTTCTTTATGCCTGGTAAAAGATATCCCTGGTAATGTATACGAAGGCAGATGCTACCATAGCTTAACTTCCTCTGAGATAGATACTTAATAGGAGTTAAAAATGAGCTACCAATGGAATGCTGTGGGAGTTTGTAGAGTCAGACATCAGCTCTCCCTGGTGGGATAAGCAGCAAGGTTTTCAGAGAAGGCAGTGACTGTGATAGTTTCACCCATGTCATCCCGTTTCCTTCACTCTTGTGTCCTTGTCCCATCCCAATCTCTTTATGTCGGTTCCTGCTTCCCTGCTCATCTCATTGGTACTTTTGGAATGGCTTTTCTCTTCATTCAGTTTACCTAAATTATACTGTCTTGACAATTCTTCCTGGGACACTTTCTCATCTACTCCAGCTTCCTTTGGACTTCAGCGACTGCATTATAAGATTACCTAGTTTAAAACAAAAAAAGAAGAAAGAAAAAAAGAAAAAAAAAAGAATAAAAAAAAGATAAACAAAAGTTGCATTGTCCAACTCCTTTATTTTAATCTATGTATTCTAGCCATGCCTTGATCCCTAACAAGTGACATTAACAAGAACTTACTCTGTTGGACACTTTCTTTTTATTTAATTTTTTGATTCATTGAACACAAATGGAGTACAGCAATTGTTTTTCTGGTTGTACGCAAAGTAGAGTCACCCCATCTGTGCATTCATACATGTACACAGGGCAATGATGTCTGTCACACATACTGTTATTATTCTTACCCCCCAACCTCAACCCCACTCCTCCCTTCCCTCTATGCTGGGCACTCTTTTAAGTATGTGTATTACTTGAGTCAATCCTTCCAACATTTATGTGAGCTAGCAACCTTTGTTGTTACTAGTTTAGAGATAAAGGGAATGAGGTACAGACTGCATTAAAAGTTGCTGAAGTGACACAATCAGTAAACTGAAGATTTGGGATTCATGCCAAAATGATGTGGCTGCAAAGTCCAGGCAATGAATTACTTCACTCCATCTCATTCATCTGACTAACAGAAAAAAGGGCTGGGTTTGGCAAGTAGGAAAGAGGAACACACACACACACACACACACACACACACACACACACTTTTCTTAGGAATCTTCTCTTTGAGATAAGATACTATTAGGACATAAAACTTGGCCTAAATGCTGGTGAGATCATTTAAATTTTGTCCCTTCAGGTGTGAGCCCTTGAGGTTTAAATTCTTTAGGGGCCTGGCTCTAAATTATTGAAAACTCCCAAGAAAGTGTTCCTTGTTCTGTACGTATGTATGTGGACTGTGTAATGTGCAGGACGAGAGGACAAGGACTATCTCTTGATGACCAGGCGTTTGTCTTCTTTACCAAGAAGTGAAAGCCTTGCTTTTGGAAAGGTTATGGCCAGGAAGGAAGTCGAGTCTTCCTGGAGATTACCTGGATAAAAGATCATTTCCTTTGAAGCAATTGAAGGAGGTTCATAAAGTACAACATTAGAGAAGTGAGTAGATTGCGTTTTGGACAATATGAAGTTTTTGAAATCTTCAAAACTTGGGAAGCACCAGGATTAGTTTGAACCTTGGGAATCTAACCTCACACCCTAAGTGCTCTAAGGAGAGCAGACTCAGACATTTTGTTCACATCTTCCTGAGATCAGACAACTGGTTTGTGTGACTTCCCCTGGACAGAATTGCATTTATTTGAAAGTAATACAGAGATCCTGTCATTCGCAATGTACTGTAGTTTTGAAAATTGCCAAGTGAGATTTCAGGTGTTCTCACCAGAAACAAGGAAAGTTAAGTTAAACAAGGTCTATGTGAGTTAGGTTGTTCTACAAGGTATACATGTATCAAAACATCACATTGCACATGAGAAATATATACAGCCTTTATTTGTAAATTCAAAATAGATTCTGTAGAAAAAGAGAGATAACCTTCATAAAGAACTGGAAGATCACAAAATGTTAGACATGGGGAAGGCATAATTATCATTCTCATTTTATAGAAGACTCCAGATGATTATATCTAAATAAATAAATGAATAGTCATTGGACCAAAATTAGAGGCCATCTGCACTTCCCTTATCCCCACCCTCCTATCTTCTCTTCTTATAGTTGGATGAGCATCAACAAAATAGTTCCTTCAATGGATAATGCTCCTAATAAAAATCTTAGTTATCTTTATAACTGCTGAAAAAACACTCCACAGAGCATTAAGCCAATACTAATGATGATAAAAAACAATTAAAAAATCAAGAAGATGAAGTCATTATTATTTGAAAATATTCAGTATTGAACTCCAGGAAGTAATCATTGTACAACTTGAAGATACATGGATTTTACTTACACAGAGCATTAACTGATTGTGTTGCATAAATTGGAAGTTTTTCCTATAAATTATCTAACATAATTGTCTTCTTCTAGGAAATTTACACTCTTTTGCTTGTTCTTACTTGACTAATGAATCACTCAGAAAATACTTTCTTGAGGGCTTTCCCTCAAAGTACATTTGACATTTCACATACATTATTAGCATAATTGATGTCAGGATGAGTGCCTTAAAAGAAGTCATACGAAATATAGGCAATCGTTAACAGAGTCCTATGTCATTTTAGCTCAGTGGATGCCTTATTTTCTATACAATTTCCATGACAAATTGTGCCAACTTATGCCAATTATCAGTAGGTAAAAATTCTACCCTCTTCTCTTTCTTTTCAGTCTTCGTTCTGATATATATTTTTTCATAAGGCTTCTTTTGACTTCACATCTGTCACCAAGTAAATCTATCTTCTCTTTTTCATGAACTTAAGTGACTACCATTTATTTTTACTAATATTCAGAGTGAGCAACCTCTTTGTCAAATGTGCATATTGTCTTTTCCACATCCCTTTATAAGGAGGAATAGGGAATAGGGAATAGGGAATACATGTCAATTTTGTATTAATATCACCATGATATTATTGATCCTTCACTAAGAATAAGAATTCCTTGCTTAGCTTTTTTCTGATGTCTAACATTAGGACCTGAACTTCCCATTGGTTTTTATAGTATTCTCCATAATGGTATTTCTAAGTGGGTTTTACACTAAGTGTGGGTTCATATACTAAGTTGAAATATGTGATATTCTCATTTCAAGTGTAATTTTATCATCTGAGGGAGTTTTATACCATATAGTTGAACCACTCTTGATGTGGGTGGGGATAGAATGCAGAGAGATCAAGGGTAGTTTGCCCAAATTTATGAAGGATCTTTGCACAACTGGCCAGATCTAGTATCTAGGAATATTACTGTTCAACACTGTTTCATAATTGTCTGTTATAGACCTAATTAAGATAATCCACCATTGGCTTAAATTATTATTTATAGCTGTTAAAGATTGATTTTTTTGAAATAAGATATATATTTTTTCTTTCTTGCAACAGATTCCAACTGACCAATGGAAGTAAAGAATAGGACGGCAGTGACAGAATTTCTTTTCTTGGGCCTCACAGATCACCTCTGTCAGAGGATCTTCCTTTTCCTCCTGCTTCTCTTTTTTTATCTAGTCACCCTGGGGGGTAATTTGGGGATGATCACTCTCATATGCATTGATCCCAGACTCCACACTCCTATGTACTTTTTTCTTAGTCACTTATCCTTTGTTGATATTTGTTCCTCTTCTTCCATTGCACCTAAGACTCTGAGTGACATTTTTGCAGAGAGAAAAGCCATTTCTTTTGTGGGCTGTGCTGCACAGATGTGGTTCTTCGGTCTCTTTGTGGCAGCTGAATGTTTCCTCCTGGCCACCATGGCATATGATCGGTATGCAGCTGTCTGTAAGCCATTGCTGTATACTCTCATTATGTCCCAGAGGGCCTGCATGCAGCTGGTTATAGGGCCTTATGCCATAGCTCTGATAAGCACCATGACCCACACAACACTCACTTTTTGCTTACCCTTCTGTGGTCCAAATATTGTCAATCATTTTTTCTGTGATATTTTCCCATTGCTTTCTCTAGCGTGTGCTGATACCTCCATCAATAAGTTGTTGCTTTTCATTTTGGCAGGAGCTATTGGTGTACTCAGTGGTCTGACCATCATGGTCTCCTATGTTTGCATCCTGGTGGCCATCTCGAGGATTCAGACTGCTGAAGGGAGGTGGAAAGCTGTCTCCACCTGCTCTTCTCACCTGGCAGCTGTCACCATCCTGTATGGAACGCTTTTCTTCATTTATGTCCGTCCTAGCTCAAGTTCCTCTCTGCATATTAATAAAGTGATTTCTTTGTTTTATACTGTGGTGATCCCGATGTTGAATCCCCTCATCTACAGCTTGAGGAACAAGGAGGTGAAAGATGCTTTTCAGAGACAGTTGGAAAGGAAATATTTTCTAACAGCTAAGTAAGATGGGGTTCTATCTGCATAGTGCCATAGATATTGATGCTAAGTAGACAGTAAAAGGAGCACTGGACTGGGAACCAAAGGCTGCATGTCAGTCCTGGTTTGGCCTTTTCACAGGTTATTTTAAAAATGGGGAAGTTCTTAAATATTTTTTCCATCTGTCTGATTCTCTGTGATAGATGAGTATTTCAAAATACTCTAGAGATGAATTGAGGACATAGATGTAAAAATATACTAGGAGAAAATTAGGTGAATCATGATTTTGTGAACATTTTTTAATTCAGCCATGAAAACTGGAAGTGATAAAGGAAAGATCAAAGCACTACAATGATAAAAGGAGGACAATTAAAGGTGAGAAAATATTTGTGTGGATGTGCCAACAGTGAGGTAATATCCTCAATACAAAAGGAACCTCAAACCTATAATCAAAAATAAAAAAATAGAGATGCACAAGCAGTGGATGAATAGACAATTCATACAGACAGCAATGCTAATTGCCAAAAGTATCTAGAAAAATGATCAACATAATTATTGATCATGTAGATGAAGTAAAATTAAAACGAATGCAGTGCCTGTCCTTGCAGATGAAAAATTAATAGTTTTAATCTTGGTGAGGTTCTTATTTGACTATGTGCACTTGTTTCATGCTGATAGTACATACTTCTCCATTTCCATAAAGAAATTTGTGTAGTTTCCATTTCAAAAGATAAGTTGATATGCCTTTTTTATTGGTTCTTTTTAGTTATGACAGTTATACAATTATACATTTTTTAAAAAAATTATTGTTTTTTAAATTAATGTGCATCAATTATATGTGTCAATGATGTTTAGGGTGATATTTTATCACATGTGCAACAATGTGTACCAGTTAAGTCACATTATTTAACATTTACCCCTCCTTATTAGTTCTGTATGTTTGGAGCCTCCAAGATCCTCTCTTCCAGAGCTTCATGAAACATTAGTCAACTATTGTGAACTGTAGGCCCCCACTCTACTGCAGAACATCAGAAATTGTTCCTTCTATCTAAATGTGTTATGGTACCCATCATCTGACCTCTCTTTCTATATCCTCAGTCCTAACACTTTGACCTATAAACCCCTCATTTAGAAATATAGACTGCAAAAATAAAAATGGCAATGCATAAAGGTTACATATTTTGCAGCATTATGTCTAGTGGCAAAGAAAAATTGAAAGAAATAATGTGATTAGAAGAAAATAAATGAATAATCTTTCTGGAAAATGTTTTGCAACAATTAAAAAGAATGAATTTGGTATTCTTTGACTGACATGGAAAGAATTATTTTTTAAAATGTTTTTATTAGTGTATATAGATATGCATAATACTGGGGATCATTTTGACATAATTATTCATGCATGAAATATAATTTGCTCCACTTCAGTCCCCAGTATTTTCACTTTCCCTTCCCTTCATCTGTTTCCCTTCCTCTATTCTACCGATCTTCCTTCTATTTATTTATAGTTTATTTTTCAAAACATTGATACTTTATAGATATGTGTAAAGATGAAATTTTGGCATATTCATATATATATATGTTTCCAAATCTATAGTTTTGATACTTTGATAGGTTTGTTTCTATGCTAATTTCATTTTAAAAAGCATTGATTAGAATATTCTATTATTTAATAGTAATGATATAATCACACATTTGCTGAGGAATGTATAAATTAACTACATGTTGTATTAACAAGTTAACTGAGTCTTTAGCTCCCATTTATTGTGAATTATTAGTTCCACTTTACAGCTAAAGAACTTGGGGCTTCAGAGAACTTGAGCCACTTGTTTCAGGTGTCACCTCTACAAAAAGAAAGAGTTGACATTTGATATCACTCAGAGTCCTCCAGAGGCAAGGTCTCTTCATGTAACCAGTGGAAGTCCATTCAGTGGGAATAAAACTTACCCCTTTTCTTGTGCCCAGGGCCTAAATATCTTTAGATTCTCATTTGTTTATTCTTCCAAACTAAAATTAGAAGTAAATTATTTAGAACATCAGAATTGAACATAATATTTGAATAAGATTTTGCATTTCTGTGATCAAAATACCTGACAAGACAAATTAGGGGAGAAAAAGTTTATTTTGGCTCATGGGTTTAGCAGTCAGCCAAGTCAATTGCTCTGGGCCCAAGGTGAGGCAGAACATCATGGCAGGAGGGCATAACAGGAGTGGTGTTCATCTCTTGGAAGCCAGGAGGCAGAGATTAGGAAGGGCAGGGGCTGCAGGAAAGATGCACCCTTCCAGGACACACCCCGAGTGACCCCATCTCCTTCAGCCATGCCTCACCTGCCCATAGTTACCACACAGTCCATTAAAAATAGGACAGACTAATTAGGTTACAGTTCTCACAATCCAATCATTTTATCCCTGATCATTCCACATAACACAGGACTTTTGGGGGAACACCTCAAATCCAAAAGATAACATTCCATACTGGTCACCAAAATCTCATGTTCATTTCTCAATTTAAAATGAGTTCGGTGCATCTCCAAGTCTTAACATTTCTAGCATTTCCCAAATGTTCAAGATCAAAGTCTTATCCGACACTCAAAGCAAAACTTGCTGTGAACTCCTGTAAAAATCAAAAGCAAATTACATATATCCAATATATAATGGCACACAGTAGATATTCTCATTTTAAATGGGAGGAATGGGGCATAGAAAGAGAGATGGGACCAAAACAAGATGAAAACTCAGCTGGAAAATAGGTCCAGTAATTCTGAGGAGAGCATCTATGTTGCAGGGTGGTGAGATGTTCTCTCCAAAGGGCTTGGGAAGCCATACCCATTTGGCCTTGCCAATTGCAGCATACATGGGCTCTTTTTAAGCCTGGGTCTTTCCTCAACAAGCAACATCTTATCAGACTACCCATGTTAGTGACAGTAATCTCTTTAACAACCATACCTTCCTTGGCACCAGTTTTACATTCACTTTTCTGGTCAAACTGCAAGGTTTTAAAATCCTTTTGCTCTGCTCTCTGCTCCTGATTCTCACAGTAAAACTGGCTAAAAGCTTCCATCAAAATTCATATCACTGATAATGCTGTGCTGCCTTGACATTTCCTCCATTAGATTAATTAGTCCATAACTTTTAAATTCAGCTTCAATAAAGGTCTCAGAACATGGGAAAAACATAGACAAGTTGTTTGCTAGCCAGAATGTAACATGAACTACCTCTAGTCAAATTTCCAAGAGAATCCTCATACCCCTCTTAAACCTCATGAGTACAATTTCGGCTTTCCACATTCCTATTGGCAATTTGGTCTTCTGGTCTCCCTCCAGAATTGTCCAGAGGGTCTTCTTACCACATTTCAAGGTTTCTCTAGCCTTCATCTCCAAATTTTTCTAAACTGCTCTCAGAAATCAGTTCCAAAATTTTCTTAATCACATAGTTAGGTTGGTCACAGCAACAACCCCACTCTTGGTACCAATTTATGTATTAGTTAACTTTACATTGCTATGACCAAAACATCTGACAAGAAAAACTTAGGGGAGGGAAAGTTTATTTTGATTCATGGTTTCAGAGGTTTAGTCTGTGGTTAGCCAAGGCCATTGGTCTGGGTCCAAGGTGAAGCAGAACATCATGGTGAAATTCATGGTGGAAGAGCACTGCTCACCTCATGGCAGCCAGGAAGCAGAGAGGAAGGGAAAGAGAAGGAGCCCCAGGGAAGCTATACTTTCCAGGGCATAACCCTAGTGACCCACCTCCTCCAACTATGCCCACCTGCCTACAGTTTATCACCTTGTCTGGGATGGACTGATTAGGTTATAGTTCTCAGAATCTAATCATTCCACCTCCAAATATCCATGCATCATTACAGAAGCTTTTGCAGGACACCTCAGGTTTTCGTCAGGTCTTCATGAATGTGATCAGAAGACCTGAAAAGAACAACTTAGGGAAGGAATAGTTTATTTTGGCTCACAGTTTCAGAAGTAGAGCCCCAAATCAATCATTCCATAGCTCTGGGCCCTGAGGTGAAGCAGAACATCATGGTGGAAGAGGAATACAGCTTAGAACATGACAACCAGGAAGTAGAGAGAGAGAGAGAGAGAGAGAGAGAGAGAGAGAGACCTTATATCAAAACCATAACGCCTAATATCTAAACCATAACAATTGTATAAAACTCCTCAACTAAAAAGAGTTTAGTGTAAAGCTATCAAAAATAATCATTGGAAGCAACGGAAAAGCACATGAGAAAGATAGTGTTTGCAAATTTGTTCTGATCATCACATTCTCTTCATTTAAATGTA
Organism: Glaucomys volans; assembly: GCA_020662805.1. Classification (NCBI taxonomy): domain Eukaryota; kingdom Metazoa; phylum Chordata; class Mammalia; order Rodentia; family Sciuridae; genus Glaucomys; species Glaucomys volans. The sequence goes on from JAJEJO010003884.1 coordinate 142,852, forward strand.
TTTTAATTTGGAAATACAGACACATTTTGCATGAACTACTTTGATAGAGGGTAATTCCTTTTTAATTATCATAATCATTTGCTCAACAACTTGGAACATAGAAGCTTATACATAGTAGGGCTCTGACATTGCCTCTTGAAACCATTAAAATATGATCTTTGCACAGTGGGAGTATTGTCTAGCAAAGACAATAAAGTTCAAATTGAGAATGATAGCATATTGTGATATCTAAGGGAGAGAGGAGAGGAGCAGGTGCTGCTGAGTTTCAAAGGAATTCATTGTTCTGATTGCATGGACTCAGGAAAGGTTTTCTGGATAGGGCTCTAATTAACACGTCCCTCATAGTACTCATGGAATGTTGACTTTCAGTACTTCCATAAATGAGAAGGGAATGTCAGACTAAGTTAAGGAAGAAGGGCTGTATGTTTTCTGCATGGGATGGTACATTGCTAGGCCAGGCTGAAACATATAATGTCCCTATAGTGGGAGTAGAACTTGTGAAGTCATATTCCATAGGATTAAAAAAGCAATATTGAACCAGTCCAGTCTTAGATCTTCTTAACATTGAGCTGCCTCTGAAGTTCATACGAAAATACAAAAGACTGAAATAGCCAAGCTAATCTTGTATAACATCAAGGAGGGATGTCTTCCTTTCCTGGATATAGATTTACAAACACACAGCAGTTAAGACAAGATCAAGAATAGAAAAAGGCCCCAATGGGACAAGGGTAGAGAGTACAGACGCATTAGCTAATGTATGCTAATAGCTTTATTATTAAAGAATAAATAGATGCTGTGCACAAATTCTTTATTTCTGGCGAGGGTAGGAAGAAAACAGGATTATAAAGCAGAGTGTTCAATATGTCTGTATGAAAATAAATGGATTTGTACCCTATCTCACAACAAATATAATTTCCAGTTGAACTTGACATTGATATAGGAAAGTGAAAGGCATGAGGCAGGTACAGCATAATATCAGAGAAAATATTTATGACATGTTAGGACCTTCTGGTAGAAAAATAGTTTTCAAACAGAGTACAAATTTCACTGACCTTGAAGGCTAATATCAATTACCTGTGCTGTGTTAAACCCAATTTTGATACATCAAAAGTCACCATTATGACCAGGAACATGCAACCCCAGAGTGGGAAAACATATTTACAACGCACATAGGTAACTTATATAAATTATGCTATAATTAAAGAAATGAAGACAGACAATCCAGTGAAAACTACACCAAGCTGAAAAGCTGAATATTGCAAAGTTGCTCAACTTCACTAGAAATCAGGGAAATGACAACTAAATGTGCAATGAGATACCATCACATACTCACCAAAATTGTAATCATTTCCTCTAGGACATTAGTTTTTGGTGTATGGTGCTACTCTTTGAAAAACCTGTATTATCACTACATTTAAACCTGCAGGTATCCTATTGACCAAGAATGCCTTACAGTGCTGTATCCCAACTTGACTAAACTTTAGACAATTTTCATACTGACTATGGCCCTAGGCCACCATTTTCTTTAGGGCATTTAATTTAAGAAATTGAAATCATCAGTACTTTATCTCTATAAAATAAATCTCCCATTCTCTTGTCAGTTGTATGACCCAGAAATATCTTTCTCAAAGACTTGAGAACTGCCCCTTGAACATGTAATCAAGAAAGGTCAGTTCCCTATCTTCTGGTCTCTGTGGGAACATACATAAGTCTAACTTTAATTTTTGGAAAGTGGCAAAGAGATGACCTAATTGCATTGACCACCCTCCCAGCCCTGCAATATTCTTCAGCACTTTTTTGGTAGTTCTCTCCAGCAGCTAAAAAGTCTAGCTTTTTTCCAGTGAAAGTGAATTTACTATTCCTCCACTGTATTAGGACTCTAGAGAAACAGGATCATATACATGATTATTAAAAGAGGATTTATTAGATTGGACTACACAACTAGAAGTTGGAGAGTCCCACAATAGCCGTCCGTTGGCTGGAGAGCTGGAGGAACCAGTAATTGTTCCGTCTAAAATGTTGAAGCCTCAGAATAAGAGAAATCAATGACACAGCCCCAGTCCAAAACTGAAGACCTGGAAACTCTCTGGAGACTCACTGGGCAGAATCTGCTTTGGGAGAAACTGGATTCTGATTTACTCAACTGATCACAGCAGCAGTCAAGAACCTATTCAAGAAGAATGGTGATGTGCCAGCTGTTGCTTCCTTGTTCTTCCAACTTTGGTTCCATCCAGCCCTCCAACCTGTTGGACAATGCTGCCCACACTTAGAGTGGGACTCTGCTTCCATCTACTGTCCCACATGCCAATCATTCCTAGAAACACCCCCACTGTCACATCCAGAAGCCTGTTAATCTTAGGCACCTCTTAATCCAATCAGGTTGACAATTCAGATTGACCATTTTATCCACAATTGTAATTGTTTTGAATAAAGACTATTTTCCTTGCCTATTTAACTCTGTCTGGTGCAATTTATATTTGACGGTTCAAACAAATGATGTGATTCCCAGGCATATTTCCAAAACAAGTGCATGTTCACATTTACCGAAGATGTATATGAGGATGCTTATTAAGAAAAATTCACAATGTTTAAAACTGGAAAAAACTCAAAAGACTAATGACAAAATAATATGTAAATCATCTGTAGAATATTCACATAATAAAATATTATTGGCAATAAAAAGTTATAGACTATGGATTTTTTTAACAAAAGGTGAATTTCACACACAAAATACATCCATTTGATGATGATGCTGGTGATGCTTTATTTTCTCACGTGGCCTGAGGCTACCTATATGTGTAGACTTTATAATAATTTACTGAGCAGTGCACTTAATTAAGATTTGTGCAACTTTCTGTAAAGACTACAGTTATTGTCAATAAACAAAGTAGCAGCAGACTGGCATGTAAGAAGCTTAGAAGTCACCAATTCATTCTAACAAAACATAAAAAGCTCAATAAATTTAAAAATCAATGACTCATCTTGGATCTATAGAGGTGAGGTCACAATGCACAGTACTTTTCCATTGCACATCTGATATTTTGGCTGTAGGTTTTTCCCTGAATGGTGTCTGGATGTACATCTCTGTGTCTGTACACAGAGGAGCTCTCAGAGGAACCAAGTTCAGGCAAGGAATGAAGCAGTACAGCAAAGCATGGACAAGCCAAAAGAGAACTCAGTTCTTCTCTAAAGGAATAGTAGAAATGGGAGTAGAGATCCAAGAGGACCTGGGAAATCCCCTGGACTGCGTATTGAGATAAAATCTCAATCTCTTGGGTCACTCATGATCTTGGTGGCCACACCAAGTGATCTTGGAAGCCACAGGGAGATCAAAGCAAGGATCAAGTGTTATTGGAGTCAAGGAAGACACAGAAGAGCAACTCTGAAAACAAAACCTGGCATTTATAATTCGGTCTTGGCTTAATTCCTTCTTTTCCCTTCGCAGATCAAAATCCTGTCCTTTCAGACTTGAGCTTCCTAAAATTGTGTCTCAAGGAAATAGCAGTAATGCCTTTCTAGTCTTAGAGGAGTTTCTCTTTGTCAAACTTCTAAAAGAAGTTATATTAATCTTCTGACTCTTTTTCCTGTAGCAATATTCTTAGAATCATACATTTATTTAATAACTTTGTAAAAATGTTTATTGTCGGCTTACTTCTAAAAGGAATATTTGGAAACTGGAGAGAAAGTCTTTTATGAACTGTGCTGATTTTTATGAAGTGGGTGGATACAATAAAAATTCTAGGTTAAGTAATGATCATTTCTCTGAAGAAAGGAAGTCAATGAGGCATGGGTATGGTCAATTGTACTCTGAAAAGGTGCTCAAAATCCAGGTAGATACAGAGTAAGCATAGGTCAGAAAATCAAACCTGGCTCTGAGATTCCCTTCCTGAGGCATATTGTAGCAGCAGCATGATTGAAAGGAGGAAGGAAGTAAATTCTGTAGCTACATGGAGAGAAGAATATTTTAGGCTAGAGGAAGGAGACTGAAGACTCTGAGGTAGGATTCTACTTTGCTAGTTTGAAGAAGAAAAAATGAACTGAGTAAGGAGAGGTAGGAGATTCCAGGTCCTTATTAATCTATTCCTTGTGTTCTTCTGTTGTTTTAAGAAGTTTATTTCTCAAAGCATTTAGAAGAAAATGCCATAAACATCATGAGTGACAATATTAATGTCCTGTAGCAACTTTTATCTGAATAAGTATATCTGTTTTCTGAAACAACTTGGAAGATTCCTAATTATTTATGCACACAAAAATTCAAATTCTTGCTGGTTTCAGTGCTGCACCCCTGTAAATACCAGAAGCTCAGGAGGCTAAGGCAGGAGGATCACAAATTCAAAGCCAGCCTCAGCAAATTAGTGAGGCCCTAAGCAACTCAGTGAAACCCTGCCTCTAAAACAGGGCTAGGGATGTGGCTTAATGCTTAAGTGCCCCTGAGTTCAATCTGCTGTCCAAAGGAAAAAAAAATTCAAATTGTTTTATCTAATGACAATAAAATTTGGGTTCAACTATGTATTTTCAAACTAAAAATCTGAAAATTTTAGACAGCCAAAGTGGATAGTCCTTTATCTCTCAAAGATGTCTCAATTTCCAGTTGCCCTTGCTTCATGAAAACCCCATTTCATTTTAATTTTATCTCCTCATATCTTAGCCTTCCTTTGAGATTTATCACCTCCAGGAATCTATATTTTCAAACTCTCTGTACTTCCTTTTTTTGTTACTAAAACAATTTTTTCTTTCTTTAATTAATTAATTTTGATTCATTGTATACGAATGGAGTACAACTGTTGTTTCTCTGGTTGTACACAAAGTAGAGTCACACTATTTGTGTAATCATAAATGTACATAGGGTAGTTATATTTGTCTCATTCTGTTATTTTTCTTTCCCCCACCCTGATCCCACCCTTCTTTTTCCTTTATGCAATCTGTCCTTCCTCCATTCTTGCCTCCCTCCCACCCCGCATTACTTTCCATCATTCACTTATCAGAGAGATCATTTGGCCTTTGGATTTTTGGAATTGGCTAATCTCACTTAGCATGATGTTCTCCATTCTGTGTCCATTTACCTGCAAATGCCAAATTTTTATTCTTCTTTATGGCTGAGTAATATTCCATTGTGTGTATATACCACAGTTTCTTTATCCATTCATCTACTGAAGGGCATCTAGGTTGGTTCCACAATCTAGCTATTGTGAATTGAGCAGCTATGAACATTGATGTGGCTGCATCACTGTAGTATGCTGATTTTAAGTCCTTTGGGTATAGGCCAAGGACTCTACTTGTGCTGATTTTAAGTCCTTTGGGTATAGGCCAAGGACTCTACTTGTGTCTCATGTGACTCTACTTTGTGTACAACCAGAGAAACAGTGGGATAGCTGGGTCAAATGATGGTTCCATTCCAAGTTTTCTAAGGATTCTCCACACCACTTTCCAGAGTGGCTGCACTAATTTGTATCCCCACCTGCAATGTATGAGTGTACCTTTTCCCCCACGTCCTCAACAACACCTATTGTTGCTTGTCTTTGTTTACTTTCTAAGGAACTGTTGGAAAGCTTACCCACCTAGTCACTCCTGTACCTAGCATCCAGTACCATGGGACTTCCCTTCTCGTGCTAATCTCTCCAAAGCAGGGCTCTTTTAGAATTCTTAAGTTTGCATGGTATCAAGGACTGGTGCTCATCACCATGCAGCAGTTGAAGGTTTAAAACTAGAATTTCTAAGGCACAGGTAGTCCACAAGGGAGATAGTCTTCTTATATTCAGTTGTAGTGGATTCAAAACTCTCAAACATATTTTCTTAAAAAATAACATTAATATCTTCCCTATGAGACCTGATCTCCTGAGCATCTGCCTCCTTGAGGGAGTTGCTCCAATTTAGTCAGAGGTCTTTGGAGACTCTCTCATGTGCGCTTTGCCGCATTAGTTAATGAACTGTTTTTTTTAAAGGTGTTACTGGAAGGCTCAGTTTTGATGATGGGGACACTGCACTATCTTCCTGAACACCTGAAGAAGTACAGAAGAAGGACGTGTCTACATTTCGGGGTAATTCATTTTTGGAGCAAAAACCATGTTGGTTTTGTAATTCAGTTTGATAAAGGCAGGGTTTGCATCTTCAGAGAGGCAGGTGACCTTGGTCCCTAAGTTGCTTCCAGGAGCCCAGGTATGCAAACATACCTTAAGAAAGATGGAAAACATCACTAAGCTCATCAGGGAAACGATTTGTTACAAATAGAATTTAGTCTGTGTTCTTTGGAGATTTTTGGTTATGGATTTAAGAGTCTGCGTTTTGGGTCAGGCATAGACATTGTGAAACATAATGGAAGAGATTTGGGCTCATCGAGGTTAGAATGGAGAGGACTTGGCTTCTTCAGGTTGTCACTATGAGGTTTATATAAGGGGAACAGGAAAGTGTCCTCTGAGCATACTTCCTTCATGCTGCTCCTGCTCAAGCCCAAAGTCAAATGTGCATGTGACATGATGATTTTTGTCTATTAAAATCTCTGAATTGCATAAAACTTGGAAAAAATCGCTTAATAAGTTTTTCACAACTGGCAATTATTGTTTCATACAGAATTTCAAGTTGATTATGAAGTTTAAAAAAGGAGCAAGTATCAATTTTATATGTAGTTCATTACCTGGTTTTTACAAAGTGGTATGCAAAGATGTGTAGGGGAAGAATAGAAGTTCAGTGGATTAGACAAAGGGGAATGATGGAAAGGGAGGGAGCGTAAGAATATGGAATAATTTGGACATAAATCGGACGTAACTTTCCTGTGTACATACATGAATACACCACAGTGAATCTCAACATTGTGCACATCCACAAGATTGGGATCCTAATTAGAATAAGGTATATTCTGTGCTTGTACAAATTTATCAAAATAGATTCTACTATGATATGTAACTAAAAAGAACAAATAAAAAATCCCAAAGATATGTATATTCTAAAATCAACTATGTACACTTTTTCCAAGAATTAACTTTATTGTGTCACTTAGAATGTTTTCTTTCCATCTTCTTTTAAAATGAATACTAAAAATATAAAGAACTTGAAATTATTTTCAATGTTTAGAATATAGGAGAACATGACATGTTGAAACCTTTTACTACTAAGGTGTAGATTTTCTGATTAATCTTAAATTATATCCCCCCAGGATTTTTCTTATCCAAGTGCCATTGCTTCTGATACTACAAGAAATCAGTAGTTTTAAATTTCATTAAAGTTTATTTAGCCAGCAGAGTGCAGTGGCACACAGGAGCAATGTCTGCTACTCAGGAGGCCAGCTGGGACAATTTAATGAAAACTTGTCTCAGAATTAAAAGAACAAAAAGGGCAGGGGATGTAACTCAGTGGTAGAGCACCACTGGGTTCATTTTCCAGTACTGTAAAAAAAAAAATCTATATTTACATATCAATATCTGTGTGTCCACCTATCTATTTAGATAACACAATTCTTTTTAAATCATTTTTATGGGGAGGGGGGAGTAAATTATTTTCTTATTTATGTATTTATTTATTTATTTTTATAGACTTCATTTTGATTCATTGTACACATATGGGGTACACATTTTTGTTTCTATGGTTGTGCATGATGTACATTCATATCATTCTTGTTAATCACACATGTACACAGGGTAATGATGTCCGTCTTATTCCACCATTTTTCATACCCCTCTCCCATCCCCCTCTTATTTCCCTCTACATAATCTAAAGATCCTCCATTCCTTTCTCACCCCCCCAACCAGATTCTATATCATCATCTGCTTATCAGGGAAAACATTTAGCCTTTGCTTTTGGGGATTGGCAGTCTCCCTTAGCAAATCTCATGAATATCTTATGTAGTTTTGTCATTGAAATCGTAATGAAAATTTCAAGGTCCTGCATAATATGCTGCCCTTCTTCAACTTTCCTTTTCTCACTGTCCTGCCTTCACCCCCTGTTTTCCCTGATCTTTCATTCCCTTTTCTTTTTGTTCTAAGTTTTTATTTTGAAGTCATTGCATATTCACAAGAAGCACAAGGATAGCACACAGAGGTCCCCAGTGTCTACGTCCAGTTTCACCAGTGAGTATATCTCTGGCAACTGTAGTGCCTCCGGAAATAATGCCGATGTGATATGTGTGTCTAGTTCCACACCATTTTATCACATGCACATATTTGTTTAAATATAATCACAGTTAGAACATACTATGTCACCACCACAAATATCTAACTGGAGATCTACCCATGGTGTTAGTACCCCATAGTGTGTTCATTGTGAGTGCTGAGCAATGTCCAGGGTAACAGTCAACAGCTGTAGGACGTTAGGGTAGTTCAGGTTTTTGCTAATATATATGAAGCAGCTGTAAAAAGTTTTGTACAGTTATTGTGTGCATATAAGTTTTTATTTCTCTCAGATAAATGTCCAGGTATGCCCTTTGTTTCTTCAAATATTTATTTCTCTCTCCTGAGTACCTGGTAGCAATGATTGGGTCATAACACAGACTTGGTATTTAAGAATTGGTCCCTTCTTTGATGGACTTCAAAATTCAATGGAGAGTAATCAGATTAATGGGTATTTTTTTTAAAGCATTGACACCAGGGAATGAGGTGGATCAGAAAGTGGATCCCAAAGGAGAGACAGAGTAGTTTGATCCTGTTCCAAAGCTCAGTTCCCTTGTTTCAGCCTTTCCTCTTGTCCCTGAGGCATTTATAGTTATCTTTTGGATAATTTGACTGTTTCTATGGAATCTAAGAGAGCAGAAAGGAGGTCACATTGTTAATATATATATATATATATATATATATATATACACACACACACAAAATCTGGAGTGAGTGTAGATATCAGCTTGAATTCACAGATTTCACCTAATGTCCTTTTCTATGAAATGGGTGTTTTGAGATAAGTAACATGGAAAAGTGAGAGGACTTGCTTAGATAGCCTCCAGAATTCACTTCTAGCTGTAAAATTCCGATTGGGGACAAAAATCATCTTGTAACTAAAGAGGACACTGAAGTACCCAGTGGAGTTTCAGTAAGTAACTCAGAATCAGCCAGATGGTTAGCAGAGACTTTGCAGGGCCTCCAGGGTAGAACTCTGATGTTGGCTGTCAGACTATGCTGTGTAACTTTCAAAAAAAAAAGTAAAATTCAGATGCAAAACTAAGAAGGCTTTACTTAGAATGCACTGTATAAAAAAGTCTTATTTTTTTCCTCAGCAGATTAAATACAAAATGGATTATGGAAATCAAAGTTTGGTGACTGAATTTCTTTTCTTGGGCTTAACGAATTCGTTTGAGTACCAGGTCCTCCTCTTCCTGACCTTCCTCCTTGTTTATCTTGTTACTCTCCTTGGAAACCTGGGCATGATCACTCTCATTTGGATGGATTCCCGACTCCAAACCCCCATGTACTTTTTTCTCAGCCATTTGTCCTTCGTGGATGCCTGCTCCTCTTCCATCATTGGCCCCAAGATGTTGACTGACATCTTTGTGGAGAAAAAAGTGATCTCTTTCTTTGGTTGTGCTGCCCAGTTATGGCTTTTCATTCAGTTCGTAGTGACTGAATGTTTCCTTCTGGCTGCCATGGCATATGACCGGTACATGGCCATCTGTAAGCCCTTGCTGTATACATTAATCATGTCCCAGGGTGTCTGTGTGCAGCTGGTGGTAGGGCCTTATGCCATGGGCCTTATCAGTGCCATGACCCATACAACCTTTGCCTTCCGCCTACCGTACTGTGGTTCAAATATCATCAACCACTTCTTCTGTGACCTTCTTCCTGTAATTTCTTTGGCGTGTGCAGATACCCAGGTCAATAAATTTTTGCTTTTTGCCTTGGCTGGAGCCCTTGGAGTTCTTAGCGGTGTGATCATCTTGGTGTCCTACATTCACATCGTGGCCGCCATCCTGAGGATCGGCTCTGCTGATGGCAGGCGCAAAGCCTTCTCCACCTGCTCTTCCCACCTGACGGCCGTCTCCATCCTTTACGGGACTCTTTTCTTCATCTATGTATGTCCAGACTCTAATTTCTCTCTGAATATCAATAAAGTGATTTCCTTATTTTACACTGCAGTGATTCCCATGTTGAACCCACTTATTTACAGCCTGAGGAACAAGGAGGTCAAAGGTTCCTTCAGAAGGATGTTGGAGAGGAAGAAGCTTCTTATTGGCAGATAAACTAGGGTTCCAATTATACCACAAATGGAGATGGAACACCTGACAAAGCCCAAACCACTGGACTGGGTGGTGGGACCCCAACTTTTAAGTTGAAACTTCCTCTTTATTGTGTATCTCATTGTTAGGTCTTACAAAATCTTTAGTCAGAATTTTATTATTTCAATTTTCTCAGCAGGAATCAGATTTTGAAATTCAGACAGAGATGGCGGGGATTGTATACCCCTCAAATTCAGAAAATAATGCCCACATCTGTGACTGGGAAATCAACATTCTTTGTTAAAACCTAAATAAATGTAAACCTCATAACCAGTGAGATTAACTGTACCTCAGTGCTGGTACTTAGAACCAAGTCCTGCAAGCTTGGTCTTTTTATTTTTAACTATTTTATTTATTTTATTTTTCTTGAGTCTTTTAAAATGTAAATTGTTACAAATGGTGTTACTTTGTTAGAATGCAGTCACAGCACTTTGTAAAACCATCTGTGTGTTTGGAGTTGATGTCTTTTGAAGACCTTATACTTTGTATGCTCTGTGGGGACAGCAGCACCTTGTCAGGATTCTGCCACCCAAGTACATGATTCATGGGCATGAAGTAGGGCGTGCACTGCAGTTCTTTAACAATCCAGTAGGTGTTACTATTGTTACTGGGTTTTATGTTTCTGGCATTTTAAACAAGACAAACCTGAGAGCCATGGAGATTCAATCTATTTCCTATGACCTTGTCATTTCATTTCTGTGGGGATGTAGAAAGAAGCCACTGGGGTATAAACCCCATACGCTGCAGAAAGGTAAAATCTGTGACTGCACACTCAGGATTATTCATGATTGTGGAGAAAACTCCAAGTGACCTGACCCGACCCGCCAATGGCCATTGCCCCACGTTAGCTTTGCTTGTCCCTCTCTCTCCCTCCTCCCTCTGCAAAACTGTGTGACTCCTAATTGGATCATCCTTACAGGCTATCATGTTACACTACTGGTTCTTTGTTCTCCGACTCCCCTCTTCTATAAAAGTGCTGTAATTCTTTAATAAATCTGAGACTGTGTCTAGAACCTGCTCTCCCGGAGGCGTTGGTTACTCCCTCGGCCTTACCCCCTCCAGCAGGGACAAAGAGCCCACAGGGCAAGGCCTAGCCAAACGGCAACAACAGATTTCATGCTTTTTTTCCTTCTAATATAATATTCTTTCAATCCTATATCTGTGTTCCTTTACTGGAACACAGCAACTGATGCAAGAAATGAGGGGAACGTGTGCTTGATACAGATGTAAGACTCACTGAGAGCCCCACTCTGACTTTTCTTGAAGACCTTCATTCAGAGGCATTTAATTTTAGACCACAGAACTTGAAGGATGCAAGAAGACCTAATGTCCTAGAATTTCTTTGTCTTCCATTTTTATTTGTCATGCTTTCTGAACTGGATGCTGTCTGTCTTTACCAATGATCTGGGGGCAAAGTTCAGGGGGAATGGGAGTCCAAGAACGCTGCCATTGTGAATTAGTGTAAAATTATGTGTTTCCACTATGTGCCATTCATTATTATGAATATTGAGTGGGAGTAAAACTGCTCCTGGAATTTTCAGACTAGAAGAGTTGGAAAAAGAAGCATTAAAAGACAAAAAATTTGATTATAAAGCTCTCTGTGTCAAAATATCAAAGAGCCAAGATGGAATGTAAGAGTTTATACTTTAGAAAGAGTAGTAGGGAAATGTCTTTAAAAGGGTAGCCATTGAGAAAGATGAAGACCATCTGTTTTTCTGCATGGCTTTCCATGAAGTCTGCATATCATTGTTTGGATGGGAGAAGAAGGAAAGGACCCTCCACAAAATGGTAACAGGGACTTCATGTTTGCCAGAAGACAGATCGAAATTTGCTAAATCACTGTTTCTTCTGATCCTCATGATATTTTTCTTTCCACTATATATTGTGGGTGTTTTTGGAATGAAGAGGGCTGAAAGCAGAAAGAGATTCTTTAATGGCTTGGTGGGAGATGTGATTTACTGTGAACTATGTAAGTACTAAAAACCAGTATCATTTTTGTGGTTTATTAAAATTCTTGGTACCATTTCAACAGGTGATTCTTTGTTGCCTAATATAAAAAGTTATTCCATGGTGTGCTTTTTTTTTTTGATACCATGGATTGAAACCAGGGGTGCTTAACCATTGAGCCACATTCCCAGCCCTATTTATTTTTTGTTTTGAGACAGGATCTCTCTAAGTTGCTTAGGGCCTTGCTATGTTGCTAAGGCTGGCTTCAAACTTGCGATCCTCCTGCCTCATCCTGGTACACAATATAGTGCTATAAAATTTCAAAGAGAGTGATTGCTCCAATTGAGATTAGGAAAAGCTTTTTGGATAAGGTTATAATTAATAGATATCTTATAGCACACAAGGAATTTTGAAGGGACTGTCAGAATAGGTTAAAGCAAAGGGGCCATATGCTGTCACGTGGGGATGACATATTGACATACCACACTGAAACATACAATGTCCCTGTTACGGGAGCAGAAGCAGTCAAGTCATATTTTCCAGGATTAAAGAAGTAATATTGAATGAGTCCAAGTCTAAATTTTCATAAAACACTGAGATGATTGAAAAGTTTATATGGAAATACAAATGATCAAAATATCCAAGTTAATCTTGAGGAATAAAATTGAGGTGGGAGTCTTTCTCTACTGGATAGAGACTTATGAATACATAGCAATCAAGTCAAGATCAAGAATAGACTAAGGTCCTAGTTAGCATTGCAGAGAGTACAGATGCGTTATCTTTATTATTAGAATCTAGACAGACACTGTGAATAAACATTTTATTTATGGCAAGGTAATAGGGAATGATGAGATTTTTAAAACATGGCATTAGACCCATTGGAAGTTTGTATGAAATAAATGTAATTTACCCTCATCTTTCAGTGCACACCAAGAATACACCAAGTGGAGTGGAGATCAAGATGTGAATGGCAGGGGCATAAAGCACGTAGAAGATACCGTCGGAGAATGTATTTAGGATCTGTTGTAGTGCCTAGAGGTAGGGAAATATATTTTTTAAACTGAGTACAAAAAACACTAAATTTGAAGGAAAATATAGATATCCTGAACCATGTTAAATCCAAATTTAATACATCAAAAGTCACCATTAAAACCATGAACACACAAGCCACAGGGTGGCAAAGATATTTATAATATACATAACTAATTGTCTAGAATATATGAATAATACTGTACTTTAAGAGAAGACAGGCACCTATTGAAAAAATATACCAAGTGAGACACTTTTAATATTACAAAGTTGTTAACTTCATTAGAAATCAGGGAAATTACCACAGGCAATGAGGTGTCATTATATCCTCGTCACAGTAGCTGAAGTTATAATTATTGGCTCTTATGTACTACTTAGGGGTATGTGGAGCTATCCCCTTTGAAACCGTGGATCATCACTCCATTTTAATTTAAATGTACCTTATCATCCAAGATCACCTTACAATGACTCTCAGCTTGACTAAACTTTGGGCAAGTTACTTCTTGACTAGAGGCCTCTGGCCTCCCTTTCCCGGAAGTACTTACTACAGAAAACTTGAAATCGTCCATTCTTTCTTAGTCCCTTTGAGTTGAATCTTTTCCCATCTTCTTGTCAGTTTTACAAGGCAGAAGTGACTTTCTCAAGGACTTGGGAGCTGTCCCTTGAACATGTAATCAATCATCAAAAAAGATAGTGCCCTGTCCTCCCATCTTATGAGAAGATAAGAGCTTACCTTCAGGTTTTGGCAATTAGTAAACAGATGGTCTAATCAAGTTGACTGACCTTCCCCTTAATATCCTCCAGTACTCATTCATTAGCTCTCTCCAGTGTTTAAAAACTCTCTGTCTTTTGTTCTAGAGGAGCTGAATTCACTACCACTCTTCTATTGCAACAGTTTTGAATAAAAACTTCCCTGTCTTTATAACTCTGCCTGGTACAATTTTAGCCTGACAGTTCAATTGCAATTTGATCGCTAGTATATTCCCAAGAATATAGCAATAAAATAATAAATCGCTTGTGCAATATTCATATCATGGAATACTAGCAGTGATATAAAATATATGGACTACAGATTTGTTCAACAAAGGATGCATGTCACAAACTATTTATGGATGGTGGTGATTCTTTGTTCTGATGTGAGTGGTGGTTCTACGGGAGTTTTTATTTTGTAATAATTCACTGAGCACTGAACTTAAGATTCATGGTCTTTTCATTCAAGCGTTATTTGTTGGTAAAAGTTTTAAAATGCAGTGTCAATATGTATTTCTTGGTTCAACCTCTCTTTTTAGGAGGAACTCAGAAAATATCTGTTCATATATGACAAAACTTCTTATGTTTCAAAGCTATGCTTTCCCTGTCTGCCCCAGAAAAAGGAGATGAACTATCACATTGGCACTGGGAAGTAAATCAAGTTTGAGTGGCTAAACTCAAGCAGTCTTTCATAAAATAAATGACAGTTCACCCAACTCTCTAAAAAGGCAGAAAGAAATTTTGTCAGTCATTCGTGTATCTGGAAATTCAGAATTCAAAGCAATCAGAAAACTCAGCCTTCTGCTATCTAGACACTTATTTTTGAGATATGAGAATACATTTTGCAGTGATGAGCAAGGGGAAGATTGTACACATTATTATTCTGTGTAGGATTCCTCCCCAAGTAAGGTAATACTACTTGAAACAGATCCAGCATGAGCATCGCCCTGTGGGGCTTCCATTTCCTATTATCTATCATATCCTTGCTACTCAAAGTGTGGGATTGAAGAAGCTACATTGCTGTCCTCTGGGAACTTATTAGCCATGCAGACTTACTTTTTATTGATTGAATCAGAACTTGTATTTTAACAAGATACCAGGTAATATGTAGAAACTTTAAAGTCTAAGAAGAAATCTTGTACAAAGCCTGAAGTTCAGAGGTTCAGGTTATAAAGGTTTAGTGTGAAGGGTAAGATTAGACTCCACCTGTATGAATTCTACTAAATGAATAACCTATGAGTTTATCTATCCTAGATCTTCATCAAGAATGAAGAAAGAAAAAAACCATATAGAGTTATGAAATAATACTTTATAATCAATGAAAGAGAAGTATACTGGATTTAGAAGGAAAACAAATGTTAAGTTATTAAAGAATAAGGAGGTTGGGCATGATGTCACATGCCTATAACCCCAGTGACTTGGGAGGCTGAGGCAGGAGGATCACAAATTTGAGGCGAACCTCAGCAACTTAGTGAGACTCCGTCTCAAAAAAAAAAAAATGCTAAGGGTGTGACTCAGTAATTAAGCACCCCTGGGTTCAATCCCTGGTTCAAAAAAGATGCTTGTGTGCATGTGCATGTGCATATGCATGTAAGTGCATGTGTGTGAGTGTGCATATGTGTGCATGTGAGTGTGAGCATGTGTGTATTTCCTTATCTAAAGAGGAGGCAATGAAGATGGATGAAGATCCAATAGCATCTTACAGTGCACAGGTGTTCATGAGGATGATTGATGTCAAGGAACATCTTTCCAATGACATTGGTACCTGAAAAGTGTGAGATGACTGAGAAGTCCTGAATGAATGGACGAGTATTTTTAAAGAAGGTTGGAAATGGAATGACACTTGGTTTGATCTCTCGTTAGCATTGCTACGTAACCCCCAACCTGGCAAATGTCATCGTCTACATTCTTTTGGCTGCACAGCATTTGGACACAGCATTTGGAGCAGGAGGTCTAAAGTTCCTTCCTGGTCCTTCCTCTCCTGTGATGCTCTTCAGTGAGCATTTCCAGAAACTTCATGATACTTCTTATGGGGAACATTCGAGAGTTGTCACATCATAACACAAAAGTTTTCTCACTATTTACTTGTCTAGGAAGGAGATAAGGAAAAAGGAGAGTAGCAAGTGAAATATGGAAAAAAAATGAGTTGATCCCAGAGAGAAAGAAAACTTTAATTTACTTCTCTCTCAACAACAGAATTCCCAAGGTATGATATACTTTGGGGACGTGTTCTCCCAGAATGAAAATGATGTAACTGCTTCTGGGAACTTTAATGCAGATGAAGAAGATGCTTAATTTGTTCCAGAATAGACGCCCACTAGTTCCTTGGAAAGATTAAGAATAAAACTAAGTAACTCCTGCAGGCTCTGACTTCTCTGTGCAGTGGCACAGGGAGGTGGGGGATGAACTGCAGGCTGCAAAGGAATCTGTTTTATACTCCATATCAATCTTAATTCTTTTTGCTCTCTCCAACAAAGAAAGGAACTCATCACAAAGTAAGTATAGGCATCACTTAACATTCATTTCTGTCTCTTTGTTTACACTTTGAGAAGTTCAGAATGAATTAAGTGGATTTATAGGAAAACAAATATAACTGATGTTTAGAAAATAACATAGAATGATATTATAGTCAGACCATCCCTGGTTAAAATGCTGCATTGAAATCTAGCAAGAAGTACTGTGAGCTCCTGAGAGACGTACAAAGAGGCTAGGATCAAGCTGAAGTCATTGTCCAGTACAGGAACTTCACTCTTCCTGAAGCCCTTGAGAGATGCTGGGTTCCCTCCTTGGGAAGTGATCTAGTTGAAAGTCTGGATGCTCTGAATTCACACAGATTACGGTTGGAATTGCATTAAATTTCCAAGTAGTTTGGTGAGTATGAGTATCCTCACTCAATCAGCCTAGGAAAACCAGGAGTCAGCCTGTGTTCTGACCAAATCAGTTTTATTGATCCTTTGCAATGAGAGAGGCTGCACACCCTAAGAACTGTGTCTCAGTGAACGAAAGTGAGAAAATGGAGTCATTGAGATGGGTCGAGTTTAGGTGAAATTTATATCAAGAAAGAATTTGAGAGGTTCAAAGCAAAACAGAGCTGCATGCAAAGGGATCAACCTCAGGTCGAAACAAAGCAGACACAGGCTCTGTTTCCTTGGAAACTGCAAAGTTAAGATGGATGGGAGTGGTGCATCCTCAAGCCCCTTACCTGCTGCTCTACCTAGGTGGAAAATCCACACTGTTTCCTATGTCAGGGATGCAGATCCTCCAGAAAAGAATGTTTCATCTACTGACATAATTTCAAACCAAAATTTTTTTTACTATTTTAGAAAATGAGATTTCTCACTGTGTGCAAAAGTAGCAGTTGAGAGTAGGAGAGGGTTGTTGGGAGAGTTTGTAGCTTCAGCACGAGGATGGGAGAAAAACAGTTTCTTCCCGATTTCACAGTTGGCTTGGTTCGAAAGAATAGCCAAGCAGGGGCTTACTGCCCCAGTATGAGCAGAAAAAAATTTAAAAGAGGAAGTACATATTTACTATTGAGCATTTTGATCCGTAAAATGTGTTTTTCCACTTATTTAGCCACGTACTTCTTTGTTTCAGTAACAGTTCAAGAATTTGTATTTTGCTTTCTACGTATCTTGAAGATTCCTTGCTAGACTTATTTATAGTTATTTTATGAATTCAAACTGATATGTATGATTTTTCCTCTTATAATTTATATGCAATTATTTTTTCATTTTCATCTTAATCTATTATACTACTTTTGTATTTTTATTTTTAAAAATGTGTCTTAATTTTTATAGGTTTCCTTCCTTCTTGCTTGCTTGCTTGCAGGTACTGGGGATTGAACCCAGGGCCTCACTCATACTAGGCCTGTTCTTCTACACTGAGTTATATCCCCATCCCTTCTTCTAGGTTTTCTAATGGACAATTATGTGGCCCACAAATGGTGCCCACAAATATGGTCTCTAATAATAAGATGGATGTTTCTGATGCTTTACTACTGCACACATGTATTTATGTGGAAATTTAAATTTCTTTTTATTAAATAATAGTTTATCATTTAATTAAATAATTAATTTATTAAATAATGGTTTATTTTTTTAGATTTAATTTTCCCTTTTATTTTTAAATTTTTTGTTCTAATTAGTTGTACATGACAGTAGAATGCATTTATACATTTTGATAGATCATCCATAAATAATCATTCTTTTTATGTCTAGTTTGAACAGCTTTCTGACTTATCATGTTATTGAATCATTTTTCAATTTTTTGGGGGATAGTTGTGCTTTTCCATTCAGTCTGTAAAGGAGTGAATACTTTGATAGGTTTTCTAATGCACAACCATTCCTTGAACACCCATCTTCTCTTTAAGGTGCTTAAGTCATATTACTCTTTGGCCCTGTGATACACTTGATTGGCTAGCATTTTATTTAGGCTTTAAAAAAATATCAATATTCCTAATTTCGTTTCTTCTCCATTTTGTTATGATTTCAAGGTATTGCACGGCTTATAAATTCTTGGCTTATCTCACCCCAGAAACCAAAGCCTCCTGATGGCTGCTGGAAACCGCACACGGATCTCAGAGTTCATCTTCACAGGCTTAACGTTGCCTCCTCGGCTGCAGGTCTTTCTTTTCTTGCTCTTCCTGATCTTCTACCTGGTCACCGTGACCGGAAACCTGGGCATGATCGTCCTCATCCGCGTGGATTCCCGCCTGCACACGCCCATGTACTTCTTCCTCAGCCACCTGTCCTTCGTGGACATCTGCTTCTCGTCCGTCGTGGGTCCCAAGATGCTGGCCGACTTCTTCTCGGAACGGAAAGCCATCTCTTTCCTGGGGTGCGCCTTGCAGCAGTGGTTCTTCGGCTTCTTCGTGGCCATCGAGTGCCTTCTCTTGGCCTCCATGGCCTATGACCGCTACGTGGCCATCTGTAACCCACTACTGTATGCAGTCGCCATGTCCCCGAGGCTGTGCATACAGCTGGTGGCTGGACCCTACGCTGTGGGTTTCCTGAACACCATGACTCACACCACGGCCGCCTTTCGACTGCCCTTCTGCGGCTCCAACATCGTCAACCACTTCTTCTGTGACATGTCCCCCCTCCTCTCGCTCGTCTGCGCTGACATCCGCATCAATAAACTGCTGGTGTTCATTGTGGCCGGAGCTGTCCTGGTGGTCAGTAGCCTGACCATTGTGATCTCCTACTTTTACATCTTTGTCGCCATCCTGAGCATCCGCTCGGCCGATGGCAGGCGCAGAGCCTTCTCCACCTGCTCGTCCCACCTGACGGCCGTCTCCATCCTGTACGGGACCCTCTTCTTCATCTACGTGCGGCCGGGTGCCATTTCTTCTCTGGACCTCAACAAGGTGGTGTCGGTGTTCTACACAGCGGTGATCCCCATGCTGAACCCACTCATCTACAGCTTGAGGAATAAGGAAGTGAAAGCTGCCGTGGGTAGGACCATCGCCAAGGGCAAGATTTTCATCAAAAATTAAACTGCGCGCATTGGTGGCGCATGCCTGTCATCCCAGCGGCTGGGGAGGCTGAGGCAGGAGGATCGCCTGTTCAAAGTAAGCCTCAGCAAAAGCGAGGTGCTAAGCAACTCAGTGAGACTCTGTCTCTAAATAATACACAAACTAGGTGTGGGGATGTGGTCTAGTGCTCCTGAGTTCAATCCCCAGTACCCACTTCCCACCCCCCAAATTAAACTCCCATCAGAATTCCTCATACCTATTTTAAAATTATTTTATGAAGATTTTCTTTATTCTTCTGTAGATAAAATGTCATAATCATTATAGAAGAGAAAGAAAACACAAAGAAGCAAAAGAGGAAGAACAATAAAAGTAACCCTCCGCCCCCGCCCCTCCCTGCATGGTGGCCCATGCCTATAATCTCAGAGATGCAGGAGGATTGAAAGTTTGAGGGTCGGTTTCAGCAATTTAGCAAGACCCCATCTAAAAAACAAACCAACAACCCTCCAAAACTAACTGGGGGATGGAGCTCCCAGTGGTAAACCACTCCAAGCTCAAGTTCCAGTATTAAATAAATACATAAATATAAATAAAAACCTTAAAATCCTACTCTTGTATTCAGAGGCAAATCTTGATAAGAATTTCCAGATGTTTCTCTATGTATTTGAATCTTCAGTTATTCTAGCTATTGCTCTATTATTCGATATCCATTTTTGTTAGCTCTTCCAGATAAAATCAATAGGAAGAGCATACTATAGAAATTAAATATAAAATAGTGAATGAGAACACCAGAAAGATTCTAAAAACTCAGAGGCCATGGGTGTTGAGAAATCAGAGACAATTAAGAGTCAGAACATCCTGTTTTCCTGTTGGTCTTTGTTGTCGATTCCCAACTGTAAAGCAATGGAGTTTAAAGGTACTTTGAATACTTCTCCACCATCTGAAAATATGCTGGAAAATTCAAGAGGGATTACAGTCATTTTCAGAGAAGATAAAATTATGCTTGAAAATTGTCTGATTGATAAAACCAGGGCCTGCAGGGTTTTTTGGCCCTAGTAGTTGGGCATGATATGCAAATGTTCAGTGATGTTCAGACTATGCAAGATTTGTACCTGTGTGTGTGGGGAGGAGTGAAAGCAGGATGAGGCACATTCAAGACTTGATGCATGGAAAACCAGGGTGTGGATTTAGCTCAAGCCCCTGCCTTGTGGAGCGTGGGATGAGAGGCGGGGTATGCTAGGGCTTTCAGAGGCAAAGGATGGGATTCACTGCTGAGTGCCACAGTCCTTGTGTCCTCCAGGGATAGGGGAACCTGCTTTGGGTGTTGCAGATCTTCTAAAGGAAGTTTTTTACAGGCACTGGTGACAGAGTCGCCTGAGTTCAGAGGGGTTGGATCAGGCTGTGCAGGGAGCTGGACGCAGATGGAGAAGATAGATGGACTAGGGGAAAGAAGAAGTCATGAGCCAGAAAACCAGAGAGACAGAAATAATGCCCATAGGATGCTATTAAATGGATTTGTACCATAGCTCACAAAGTGTTCCAATTCCATTTATATTGTTTTATTTTTGAAAGAATTAGGTGGAAGATGGCATAAACCATCATGGATGTGAATGTTTGCCGCTCACAGTAAAGCAAGATAACATTTTGTTCTTTCTTTCTTTCTTCTTTTTTTTTTTTTTCCAAAAAGGAAAATATCAAGGCTTGGTCTGTGCTTGGCAGCAGAGGTTCTTTGGATTCTTGGGGCTGAACAGGGTTCCTCTGGTCATTCATGGTATGTATGCATCCACTGAAACCCACAGCTCTGTGATCGCCTGCTGTGTCTCAGCCATGGGTGAGGGCTATGTTTTGGGTTCATGAACATCTCTGTATTTCATGACAGCTGCAGATTTCCAGCTCTTCTCCATTATCATTTTTGAGATATCTCCCTCTTATGTACCACTGCATATTCTGATACTTCAATCAATACATTTTCCCTTCAAAGTATTATATTAAGGCACTTTTAATTGTATACATTAATAAAATAGAACATTGACTTTTTATGTACCCCTCATGCAGGTTGTTGTCCTTTAAATGTGAAGTTAACCTGAAGTTCAGCAAACTTTAGTGGCCTAACATCTGTTGTTCCTCCTCCTCCTCCTTCTCCTCCTTCTCCTCTTTCTTCTTCTTCTCCTTCTTCCTCTCTTCCTCCTCCTCCTCCTCTTCCTTCTCCTCCTTCTTCATACTGGGGATCCAACTCAGGGGCACTTAACCACAGAGCAACATGTCCAGCTCTTTTTATTTTTTATTTTGAGATAGGGTCTCACTAAGTTGCTGAGGTTGGTCTCAAACTTGTGATCCTCCTGTCTCAGCCTCCTGAGTTGCTGGGATTACAGGCATGCCCACCACCCCTCACTTATCTTTACTTCTTTAATGTCATTATGAGACTCCATTCTGCTGCTGGAAGGCAGTCTTCCCTTGTGCTGATATGATGAGTGATGTCTGTCCTGGATGGGCATCACTTTGAATTGTGTGCAGCAAGTTTTCCTGGCTTTCTTTAAAAGAGCCAGTATTCTGGGTTGAGATGTTTCTGCTATTAAGTCCCATCAGCAATAATATTATCTACAAAGAACAGGGCCGAAATTTATAGTGTGGCAAAGGAACAGCTGCTTAATCTGGATTTATATTTCTACCATTTTTCCTGTCATCCCCGTTTCCTTCTGTCTCTGAATAAGAAAAAGAAAAGGTCAAATCTGGCGCTCAGAATGTCCAAATCAGCTTCAGGAGACTGCATTTCATCAAGACTAGGAACCACGTACATTTCCTCAAGGTTCCATGATTGTGTCTCTGCACCCAAGGAAAGTTCTGGAGCATTACCTTTTCCACCCCTCTTTCTAACCCCGAGTGAGTGTTTGGCAGTAGAATGTCTCATTTCTAAGTTTGATGCTATAAATTACACCCATTATTCTGATTTCTGATATCATTTGTCTATGACTTTGGTGTAAGAAAAAGGGCCTACAGGCTACACTAAACACCACCAAAACAAACAAACAAACAAACAAAAACCCAAATGACAAACCCCAGAACAAAACAAAAACAGCCCCTTCACCTGTCTGCTACCCATCACCATTCTCTTGCTGGTTGTGGGATCCAGGGAGATTGGGTTCAGGCTGAGTCCCAGGCTGGCATTTAGCAGAGTGAGGGGAGGAGGCAGGTGCAGAAGGTGAGTTGCCTCAGGGGGAGGCCAGGGGGAGGCCAGGGGGCTCCTCTGTGCAGCTGAAATAGCCCTGGATGCAGAAATCCATCTTCAGAATGCAGCAGGCACTAGCAGGTCTCTAGGGTTTGGAAATTCCCCTGAGACACCAAGGGTGTCAATGTGTAGTCACCACATTTCCTAAGGTCCTTGGTGTTTTATAGGAAGCTCCCCAAGGAGTGGACCACACAGACAGGGCCCTTGTCTGAACTCAGAGCCAGAGGCCAGGAACTGCCATCTCCTGGAATCTCACCCAAGCAACTCCAAGGACAAACATATTTTGAAATTTCTAAAGCAAATCAAAGAGCAGACGTCTCTGTAGCCTAGCAACAGATTCTACTCAGTGTGATGGGAAGATGGAGGTCCCTCTTAGAGGCTCCAGAGTCACTTTCTCTGACCTTGTGTTGTGCTTCTTTTTTTCTTTTTTCTTTTCAATGGTGAAGCAATTTTTTAATGGATAAAATATTTGAACTTAGATCATTTATAATGTGTAAATTGAGCCAAAATGCATTTCAAATATATATGCCTAAATTCATGGTTACTGTTGCCTAGGAAAAGCAATGAAAATAATAATTTGTAGGGGCTAGGAGTTAAAATCATTGTAGAATATTTGGAAAATGGAACAAAAAGAAGCTAAAAAACATAAAACTCTACTATTCTTATATAAAGACAGTGTCTATTTTAATATATTTACTCCTAATATTTCCCTACATATGTACATTTATGTAGTATATTTAGAATTCAGAAATATGTAATTTAGATGGTCCATTTTTTCTAAGACAATAGGATCTTGAAAAATATGTTCTTGCAGTACAATTTTATCTGTTCAGATAATCCATGTTAAATCTATTGCTCATATTCTTTTAGTATTTTTCTATGTTCATGTATACATAATATTTTTATAATATTTCATGTTATACATTATTTATAATTGGTCTTAAACTAAATCATAATATCTAAATATTTTGAAATAAATTATTGTTTATTAAATATTCCTCTCAATGACTTTTTAATTAATAAATTATTCAAAATAATTTATCGTGTTAACAAATTGACGTGTGATGACTCCTAGTTCATAGGCGTTATTCCCTGTTCTGGGTTACAGGAGTGAGTGACCCAGACCAAGTGCCCGCCTCTGTAGAGGGGGAGGGGCTTGCAGATAAAGGCAAACCCACCAGGCACCAGTGCTAGAACAGAAAAAGAATACATCCTGGCCTCAGCAGCATCATGAGAGGGGCTGCTTTTCTAACCCAGGTCTCCAGGCAGCAAAATTTAGGGTTTTCCTTTTTACACAGCCATGATAGTAAGGTCACCAAGATAAAGAATGACTGAAAAGGAAAGAAGTCAAATAAATTACATTTACCTCTATGTCATAAAACACCACATGAGTCCCATCTTTCATTCTCCTCTTCTTTGCTAGAAGCTTCAATTTCAGCTGAGCATGTTCAGCAACCAAGATACAAGACTGTTTTCAAATGTTTTCTCTGTGTGGCTGTTGCCATATGATCAAGTACTGACCAGTGAGTGACATTTAAGTGGAAGATTTGTGAGAGTTTCTGGAAAGTATCCTTAGATTTTCAAGGTGTTTTTTTCCCTGTCTCCTTTCTGTGACCTGGAATCCAGATTTAATGGCTGGGACTTAAGCAGTCATCTTGTGCCACAAGGAAATACTTAGATACCTTACCTGTATTTCAGCCATATCAGCTCATATCTGGTGGCTAGTTCCAGATTTGTTTTATGAGAGAGAAGATAAAGTCCTTTAAATAATTTCTTCAAGTTCCTGTTATTGTAGATGGTTAGTCTATTGTACGCCAAACTCACATAAATTCAGGGAACTATGTTCACATGATAACTTCGATAGACTATTGGCTTGGCTTTTAAGCTTCAGTACCTTGGAAAAGAATAAAAATGGAGAATATAGTTAGGAGAAGGTTTCCACCCATTTTCTGTCACTATTTGATACCCTCAAAGAAGAAGAAGAGTGAGAAAAATAAACACTGTGTTTGGTCAATGTTTGCTGCTCTGGTAGCTGTGCCCAGGGCCTTGGTGTTCCCATTGACTTCCTCTCCTGGATCAAAGGCTTATTTCTGATTTTGGGGAGAGGCAACCCTACCTGTTGAGGGAGGGACAAATAATTCATACTGAGAGAGTGTGTCTGTTGCCAGGAGAAGGGAAAGGGAAAGGGAAAACTGGGCAGATGAACATTTGGAATGGGATTTTGAAAAGCGAAAATTTTAAACAATGTTTTGGAGGGAGGAAAAAAGAAAATGAAGGTGAGACACTGTTTTCACACTTTCTATCTTTTCCTATGTGAGTAGTCTTAAAACAACCCATTTTTAATACTTTTAGTTTCAGGGTGTGTGGTGGGGTGGGGAGGGAGAGAGAAAGGGAGAGAGGAAATTTAAATACGAATGACAGGGTTATATTCAGGTTGTACAATTGGGCTATATATTGCAAAATTCCAATCAGAACCGTATCTAAAAATTATTAAGAATTTAATTCAAAAATTTAATAAACTCATCTATGATATGGGGATAATAGCATGTAGGACATTATATTATCATCTGCTCAAATAAGACATTGCAGGGGAGTATTAAGAAGATGATGGCTGATGGTTCCATTAAATTATTATTGATTTGTAATATAATTATTATTTCCATTATTGTAATTAATATTAGTATAAATTCTATATGGCAACACTGTGGATATCAGAAAGACATGACATCATTTGCTCCTGATTAAAACTTATTGGACTAGAAATAGAGGAATTCTTTGGTCTTTTGTCCTGAGGAGACAGTTTCTTAGTGGTCCAGCATGGTGTCTGGTAGAGTAGTTACTTACCAGAAGTCTACCACACTCACCTGAGCTTGTCTGTCAGGCTTAATTTCGTTCCGGTGCCAATTTGAAAGTGATAAACTAATTCTTCAGTTTAATTTGCCCTTTCCAACCTAGTTTTAAATATTAGTTTTATTTTAGAACATCAGGGTAAAACTTTATTTTTTTTACAGTAATCAGGCATGAGAATATATATAAAATGTATTTTTATCTCTTTCTCCTTAGCCCCAGGCATCTGTAACGTGGTCTCACTTTAACATGGGGAAGCAAGGCAAGGGACTCAGCAGCCTGGGCTTTCTTCTTTATGTGTTGCCTAGACATTGCCACTAGATGGCAGCATCGGCTTGTCAGTCACAAAACTGTCCACTGACGTTGCCTTTGGTAATAGCCTTTGGTAATAGAAGTGCCTTTTAAAACTGTAGACTTGGAAAAAACTTTCAAAGGCTAAGAAAAAGTTTTGGTGGACTGTGAATCACATGCAGGTTCTGTATGTTTGTGCCAGTGCACAATCATTCCCCAGGGGAGGACCAGAATGTTCATCGGATTGTCAAGTTCATGGCTCATAAATATTTTAAATTACTGATGTATTTTATGGGTCATACTTTTGGATTGTGATACTAAATTATAAAGGGAAATTAGTTTTCCACAATAAATAATGGAATTCTATCACATCTGTTCTAGAAAGTAACGGTTCAGAAATTTTAACTTGTCAAATATTCTTACACTCATCAAAACAATGAAAAGTCAAAAGGCTTGTAACATGTTCTGCAAATTTTCTACCCTGTCCTTTGATACTTTCGAAATAAGTAAAAATGATAAAATTTGCTGTCTTTATTACTATTTTCCTGTTTCAGTATTGACCATAGATTAGAATAATTGGCAAATGTTTATTTTTGTGTTCTTATGGCTTTTTTCACATTTGTATTTTATTTTAATTTTAAAATATCTAAAGCATAATCTCCTTACTATTAATGACATATTAATAATAATGATAATTTTCAAATATTCAGCATTAACTGA
Source organism: Glaucomys volans (assembly GCA_020662805.1). Taxonomy (NCBI): domain Eukaryota; kingdom Metazoa; phylum Chordata; class Mammalia; order Rodentia; family Sciuridae; genus Glaucomys; species Glaucomys volans. Next base: position 169,324 of record JAJEJO010003884.1, read on the forward strand.
GCTGAGGTGCTATAGAACTCTTACATAATAGATGGTGTGGTAAGCTGTGCACAGATAATTTTATTTCAGGACAACTCTTGTGAAGTGGGAAGTATCCTTAGTCAAGAGTCCTTAAAGAAGAGGGACTTGCAAGAAGCCATGCAAAGGGAATGGTAGGCCCGGATGTCAATTAAATTCTTCTTGGTCCTCAGAGTCTTCTTTCCCTGTTGAACTACCTTGGTTGCCAAGTATGTGGTTATTAGGAAACATCAGGCATAATATAAACTTTCTTCAGTCTTCTGCCTTTGTGCCAGTGTCACCCTGGCACTTACATACTTACTTACATAGAATACTATTATTTAGCATGCCTCGTGTTTTAAACCCCCCTTACTCTTTTTGGAAATTTTCTTGATATATTTCCAAAGTGAAATGTTTGACAAATTTGGAATCAATTTTTAAATTAAAAGGTAACTAATCTAATAATCTCTCAGTGGAAATTTTGATAAAAGGTTATTAACTAGAGTAATTTAATTGCATTAGTGATTCCTTTTCCCTGATACATCCTTACCCATGAATAGTGAATTTTTGTGTGTGTGATTAATGTAGTTCAGCTTATAAGGTCATACATAAGAAAGTAAGCTGAGTTACTTTTATAACCTAAATCCTCCCCTACCGTTTTTTGGGCCTTTGCCATTCATTCCTTAGCTCATGTCATGAAGTCTTGAAAGGAGTGGGCATCAGTCAGCATTAAAATGTTAGGACAAGAGTATTTATCCATCAGAAAGAGGGTGGGCTTAAGCAGTCTCCTGAGCCTCCTGTTTGCCAGTCTCTGCTCTGGTGATTGGGCGGTAGGGTGGTCTGCAGTTGGATAGAGGAGCTGGAATGGTTGGTAGGAGTGGTGGGCCTCTGAAGGTTGAGTTAGGCTGCCATTTTCCTAAGAGTATAGGTCTATTTTGATATTTAGCCGCAGATACAGCCAGACTAATGCTACCCTGGACACTATACGATTTTGCTGAATTAACAAAGTATGGCCTCCATCATCTATAGTTAAGTCCCCCACAAAATTACCATCATCGAAGTTCGCTTTGGTAAGTTTCATATGTGAGGTCACCATGTGTCTGAAATACAGAAGGAGATATTACTTTAAACCACAGAGGTCACGGGGGAGAACATGGTTTTATGGAGGAAGTCATTTCTGAGCTACCCTGGAGACTGGGTTACATTTGTACTGGTCCTGCTTAGATGTGACCCAAAAGTCAGAACTGGGAGGAGTGGGCAGTCCCTGAGGTTGAGCTGCAGTGGTAAAGACAGGGGTGAAATATTACGGTGGAAAGGATTTTGTAGCAGGTCTTGGGAGGTCTGGCAGATGAAGGACTTGAGTCAAACTCAGCGTATCAAAAGGCTGGTACATCTCACTTACCATGTAAAACCTGGTGCTTGATGCAGAATGGACTGAAGTGAGGGTGAGGGTCTGCAGGGTGGGAGGGCCCTGGGGCCTCAGCTGCCTAGAGCTGGAGTTCTCCAGAGACTGAACACTGCAACCTCCTGGGCTCCACCGGACATTCTGGTGAGTTTTCTTAGAAGGGACCCAAAACTCAGAAGGTAAGTCTGATACACCTAATACACTCTCAGATTGAGGAGAGTGGTCTAGATCTATGGTTTCTGGTCCAGATCTATGGTTCCCACATAGGAATCTGAGGCCTTCATTATATTACTTGTGAATCTAAAGTTGTATGAAATTTTGAATTTTTAAAATCATTTTATTGATAATTTATGTTACAAAGATAAACCCTGTTACTGGGTCTGTCCACTAGGGATTTTCAACTGCATAGACCAAGTAACAAAGCTACATAATTCCTGCTGATTTGCTCTGGGTTTCAAATACAAACCAACATATTTTTGGTAGGTTGAAAATTCCCAGTGGAAGAATATTTTCGTAAAGCTTTAGTTGGTTAAGTTCACGTGTCTTAAATTGTGTTAAAAAAAATCCTTGGATATCCACAGCAGTTCTCTCACTGGTCCAAGTAAACACTTATATTTTTCCTTTTAAAAGCATATGGGCATCATTTTGACTAGAATTGATTAGGGCTGAGATGGTATAAGACTAAATTGTATAAATGCTGCCATATCTCTATTGAACAGCCTCCATCCTGTTTTCAAATAAAATAAAATATAAAATAAATAGACCTGGCTTGAAAGTCCCCTGAGCATACAGAACAGTCAAGCTATGGAAGCACACTTTGATCTTGCATGAGTTGCAAATATAATTAATATTTGAATACTTGTGCTATTTCCTGTAAATGTCTATAATGAAGAAAAATGAAACTTGAAGCCTGGCCAATCAGAAGCCACCAACTAACTTACAGTTATAAAACTGGGGACTTTCCAATTGGTAAACCAAAGAAAGGAAATTATGTAATCCTGACCCATCAGTACTTTCTTTGCCTTGCTTCTGCATTCATCCTATAAAAGCCCTCTCCTGGGTTTCTTCAGCAGTGTTTAAAATCAATTTTAATTTGGTGATTCCTGACATGTGAATTTCCATTTGTTCAAACGAGCTCTTTAAACTTTTACTGTGCCTCAGTTTACCTCTTAATACTTACATGGGGGAAAGACTGTTCTCCCACTCTCTGCTGCCAGGCCTCTTTCCCCTGAGGTTGCTGTTCACTCCCTGTGATCTGGAATGCTATTGCCAATCCTTGAATGTGACATGAGCCAGTTGCCCCTGACATCTCCAGATGCCTGAGCTTTCCCCGTGCATCAGGGGAATACTTGACTTCACTGGTGACTAATCCAGGCTGCTGCAGAATCCTGAAATCTGGGTGTCCTTCCTTCCCAACCTTTGAAAGGACTGTACAGTTAACCTAAATGCACATTTTGAAGAGCTGAGTTCAATAAATCATATATTTATTTTTTTCTTTCCTTGCTACCTTCTGAAGTTAAGTAACACTCTTATCTTCATTATTTATTCCTTCCCAGTCTTTCCTCCCCAAACTGCTCCGTGTATCTGTTCCCTGGTACAATCCACCGCCACTTCCTTTCCCCAATCTTTTCTTTTCTTTTTCCTTTTGTGAGGGGTACCAGGGATTGAACTCAGGGGCACTTGACCACTGAGCCACATCCGCAGTTCTGTTTTGTATTTTATTTAGAAACAGGGTCTCACTGAGTTGCTTAGCGCCTCGCTTTTGCTGAAGCTGGCTTTGAACTCGAGATCCTCCTGACTCAGGCTCCTGAGTTGCTGGGATTATAGGTGTGTGCCACTGTGCCCAGCCCCTAAGTGTATATCTTTGAGTCCCAATTTAATTGTATTGCAAATAGAAAACTTGGTCCATATGATACTGGATTTTTGATAGCCTTTATTTGCACTTCTTTTATGGCCCGTTCCAGATCAATTTTTGTAAATATTCCATTGTCATATGGAATTTATATATGTGTAAAAACCAAATTCACTAATTGTACTTTTTAATCTTTAGACTCTTTGCTATCCAAAAAAAAAAAAAAAGGAGGTATCTTGAACTTATACTATTCTGATAATGAGTCTGATTTCTCTATGTGTTCTACCAGTTGTGCTTTATGGATATGTAAGACATTTTTAGAATTGTTCCATTTTCTAGATGAGTTGAACACTTTGTTATTAATGTCCTCTTTATCTGTATTATGCTCTTCTGTATTAAAATCTATATTTCCTGACAGTTGAAAGCTTTCATCTGATTAATGTTATCTTTTCCAACCTTTCCCTGTCCTTAGGAGACATTTGAAACCTGCTGCCTGGACCAGCTACATCTTCATGGAAGATTTTCTTCTACTCTCAGCAGTGAATGCAACCGGGTTGTCCCTGGGAACCAACTCTTCTGTATCTCTCAGTGGAGACCACATTGAACTACCCGGACACTAGACAGCAAGATCTGTGTCTATTCCTGTCTCCTTGCATCTAAAACTCTGTTCCATGTGGGTCTTTTGTTTCTGACCTCTATGGAGATAAATAATAGCTAATGTTTATAGGGACTTACTTCACGGCTGATCCTGATCTATTCTTCTATAAATATTAATGCACTTAATCCTCACAGTAACTCCAAAAGCTAAATTCTATTATTATCCTTATTTTGCCAATGAGAATACCAATGCACAGTAGTGTTAAGCATCTCCCTGAGTCTTCTTGGAAAACCTCCCCCTGATTGACACCTGTCACCCTTTTCTCCTTGTAGCCCAGGGTCCTTCACTGTCCAGGGATGTCTTGCAAAAGCATGGACTATCAAGTCTAACTGTAGATTCTGGATAACTGGAGCTGCCCACCTGTCTTGCTATCTTAGACAGCTTCTGAAATCACTTTCCATTGTTATTAAAGCTCCTGACTTTTTTCCTCACTTTCAGCAAGCTTTCTAGGTTTGTGTTTCTCAGATGAAAGAAAAGCAACTGACAACATGTCTTGCAATCCCCTGACTCCAAACCTGTGAATTTACCTGAATTTCTGGGCATCTGTCTTTCTGAGGTTCGTCTCTTCATCATAGCCCTGAATCCATTCCCTTCAGCTTGTTCAAAGCCTCACACTTTTGGTTGTGCATCTAGATCTCCAGCTTCTTCTTCTTTCCTTATTATTTGCATTTTGACATGCTCGAAAACTTCTTGTCTTAAAGCAATTCCTTTAAAACTCCTTTTAATTCTTCCTACTTCCAGACCCTACTCTGAATAGATTCTCTCCTGTAAGAGGAGCATTTCTTTTAAGAGGAAGCTCTGCAGGCTGGTTGCAAGTCTTCACTTTCTTTCCACTCAATGTGATTTTCAGACCCTCAGTTATTTAAGTACATTTTCCCAAACAGAAGCATTACCCTAGGAGTGAGCTCCATCACTGTAATGGCAAATAACTGGGGCAACTCAGAGAGGAGGATGAATCTGCTGGCTCTTCCCAAGCACCCTGGCTGCAGGGAGTGCTCTGGAACACAGGGATGGGGGCCCAGGCTCTGGAGTCTCCAGCCAAACGTAGATATTATTATTATTATTATTATTATTATCATTATTATTTGCATTTCATAAATGAAGACAAGTCACTTCCCCAGGGTCAGAGGAAGAGGGCTCCAGAACAGTTGGAAAACATGTCTTTAACCTTCACTCGTAATTATATAAGTGGCTACTTATTTCTCTTCCAGGTGGCCCCACCCCCACTCCTCTGCATGGCTTTGCCTGGTCCGTGTTTACCTGGTGGACTCAGGTAGGATTAACTCAAGTGGGAGTTACTAGATCTCTATTTTAGAATCTACTCTACCAGCAATTAGTCATGGTATCTTGAGCAAGCTGCTCATGTTTGTAGATTTCCATTTTCTGTGTATAGATGAATTTCCACAGTTTTAAACCATTCTGACCTCAGCCCTGTGGGTTTGCAGGGCCGTGTATCTCACTTCCCTTCCCTGGGTTGCAGGGTGTATCTAACTCGTATCTTATGTACTGTTATGGTCTGGATGTGAGTTGTCCCCCAAAAGCTCACATGTAAAATAATGCAAGAAGATTCCAAGGAGAAATGATTGGAAATAGCCGTAATGTAGTCAGTGAATGAATCCCTGATGAGATTAGCTGATTGGTAACTGGAAGCAGGATATGTGGCTGGAGGAAGTGGTTCATTGGGGCATGGCTATTTTGTATATGGAGGGTGTAGTCTCTCTCTCTGCTTCCTGAGCACCATGTGGAGTGCTTCCCTCTGCCACACTTTTCTGCCATGATTTCCTGCCCCACCTTGAGCCCTGAGGAATGGAGCCAGCTGTGCATGGACCAAAGCCTCTGAAACCCTAAGCCCTTAAATAAACTTTTGCTCTTCTACAGTTGTTCTGGTGGGATCCTATAGTCACAGCAGCAAAAAAGCTGATCAAAACATTCACTAAAATATTTACTTCTCTTCTTTTCTGTTATGTATTTGCAGGTCTCAGGTTTAAAGGCATGTTTTACAAATCTACCGTGAGACCTTTGTTCTTCCTGTGGAAACTAGAAACTGCCAATCACTAATGAAAACAGCAGACGGGCACTGACTTCACTTCTGCAGGCTGATGCTGTGACCTCCAGCTGCAGGTCTTCCTCTGCCTGCTCCTTCTGAATTTCTACATCATCATTCCAATCGAAAACACAGGTGTGCTTGTTGAGTTGGCAGTTTTTGTTTTGACTGGAGCTGCAGGAGACCTCAGGGGTCAGACTATGGCAGTCTCCTACAGGCACATCTCACTGCTGTCCCAAGGATCCACTCTGCTGATGGGGGCCCTGACAGTGCAGTTCTACTGTGAGATTTCCCTTGAGGAGAAAGTGTATGAACACCACTTGGGTTTTATGTTCCTATGATAATGAGTCAAAGCATATACACCTTTCTTTTTCTTTTTCATTAATAGGGGAACTGTCAGAGGTAACCATTAAAGTTAATTAATTAAAACAATTCTTCATTTTAACCTAAGTAGTATTTTGTGTTTCCCTTTGCAACCAATACTCTTGGTTTGTAAGAAAAAAATGAGGTTCAAGAGACATGAAGCCTCCCTCTTTCAATCATATACTAAGTCGGTTAGGAGATTAGGATAAATCCCTAATGAATTATCCACGCGATTTTAAATTGGTTCTTGTATATAAACAGAAAAAATATTTATTCCAGAGGGTTTTCTTGTGATATAGGGAAGTGTTTCAGATTAAGGTGATGCTTAAAAGATGCTTTTGAAGCTGAGAACAAAGTTCCATAATGAGACCATGGTTGAGAAGAAACTCCCTGTAAAATTAACAAAGGCAAGTCAATGTGGGGGTGCACACCTGGGATCCCAGCAACTATGGAGGCAAAGACAGGAGGATGGCAAATCCAAAGCCAGCTTCAGAAATTTAGCGAGACCCTAAGCAACTTAGTGAGACCCTGTTTCAGAATAAAACATAAAAATTGCTGGGGATGTGACTCAGTGGTTAAGTGCTTCCCCCCAGATTTTAAAAAGGTCATCTCTCTAAGCTCTGCCTTCCATAATGTTTTAGGACATAGATAACATCCCAGCCACTGCATAAAAGCAGGGCCTCCTCTCTAGTTTCTAACACCTTGTTCTTATTGGTACAGGAGACCTCATTGGAGTGACTTTTACAGTTCACATTTCTTCCAATATTTTGATCACAGAAACATAAGTAATATCTAAGACAATTTGCGCTCTCTCTAAAGCTCTCTCCTCTTCCCAGCCCTTGCAGAATTGCCCTTAACGCTCCGTTCATTGCAGTCTGGGGGTTTTCCAGCCTGCTCTTCCAAATTCTTCCAGCCTCTCCCCATTATCCAGTTGCACAGCTGCTTCCACGTTTTCAATTTTTTGTTACGTGTGACAACCCTGCTTCTTAGTACCAATTTTCTATCTTGGTCTATTGTGTGCTACTGTAACAGAATGCTGAAGACTGGGTATTGACAAATAAAATAAAGTTCTTCTTCACAGTTCTGAAGGATGAGAAGTCCGATGTCAAAGGTGCTGATTGACCTGATCCCCAGAGATCAGGAAACTATGGTTTATGGGCCAAAGCTAGCTTGACACTTGCTTGAGCTCAGTTTGCAAGCTCAGAAGGTTTCTGCATTTTTAAATGGTTGGAAAAAATCAGAAGGAGGATAATTCATGACTTATGAAGATTATTTAGAATTCATAATTCAGTGATATTTCAGTGTCTATAAATCCAGTTTTATTGGAATAAAGCCATCTTTATGTATCATAAGTAGTATTTTTGGATTGGATAACTCTTTATTAAGGGGATATCCTGTGCATTTTAATATATTTTGCGACATGCTAGCTTTTATGCCTAAAATGCCTTCAGCACTCCTTGCCCCAGTATTTGCAACCAAAAATGTATCTACATGTCAAGCAAAAGCACATAAACTAGTGCCACTAGTTTGTGGATTTTCTATGGATGATTTGGAGCTATAAGTGCATAGCAGAGTCTCCCATTTTCCTTCATTTTTTCCTTTGTCTTGACTGAAAGTACAGAGTGCCTAGACTATCCTCTAACCCAACAAGATGCATGGTTTCCCCTGAAGATCTGAACCCAATCTGGGGCCTTGAACATTTCCAAGCAGAAATGTTCTAGAACAGATCTAGGTGTTCAGGTTTGTGACTGAAACGCTGAAAGAAATTAGCCCTGGCCCTGAGTTCAATTCCTGAAACCTGGATATAAACTCAACCCTACTCCTTCCCTGGGGCATGCCTGTGTAGAACATCCCTTCTCCTGCCGCAGTCCCTGTAAGCATGCTGTCTGTTAAATGCTTTTAATGATCACCCTGATGTTTAGTGCTTCTTTCTCTGAGACCATCGTCAGCCCCGACTTGGGAGGGTTTGGGACACTCCCTTGTAGGAATTCTCCTGCTCCAGGGATAACTCCAGTCTCTGTTCTGAAACTGGCAGAACTGAGTAGTTGTCACTTGTGTGAATATAAATTAGATACTTAAAATATATTCAAGTTATAACTTGTCAAAGATAGAAACAGTTTGGCAACTTTTCTTTTTGATAGATGGGATGTTGAAATTTCTTTTTATAATGAAATGGATTTCAAAGACAATCTAACATTTTTATAATATGTATTTAAAAACCAGATTAACTTCTAATTTGCTTAATGTTTATGAGTGGTTAAATAGTCATGCTGTAGGTTAAATAGTCATGCTGTAGGTTAGATGTCAGTAAAGTGACTCATCAGCTGGCAGGGACAGATGTCTGATGAACATGAAGACTTATTAGCAAGTCCCTGGGGAGCTGCCAGGAAACCCTCCCAAGCTGACCTATCCTCTAAGGTCTACGTATCCACATCTCTCCAGGCATTTGAACGTGTACCTGTCCTGCAGCTTCCTGGTCTCTTATCCATAGTGGGACTACTGGGTAGGTACTCAGGTGACTATCTTACCTCAAAGTAGCATGTTGAAGCAACTCTAAAAGCAGAGCACTGGGTGCTAGACTTAGTTTCTGGGGCTCCATGGGTATGGCTCAGACCTGCTCTGTGTGGTTGTTTTTGGAGCGTGCCTGAGGAGGCTGCTCATGGCCAGATCATGCCTTGTCAGGGTGGCCAGCAGTAGCTCCACACCTCCCAAATTTTTGGCATATCTAGACTTTGGATGGTGGTTGAAATGCACTTTCTTTTTGTGCTGGGTTTTGAACCTGGGGCCTTATGCATGCGAGACTCCCTTCCACAGAGCTATACCTCCAGTGAAACACTCTTTTTGGTCACTGCTGTTCCCCTGGTAAAATGCCTGCTACAGAGTAGGTGCTTCATGACACTTGATGAGTATTTGTTTGATAACTGGTCAATGTCATACAATTACCAGCCTCATTCTTAGCTCACCATAAAATATTTATTTGCTTTTCTTTGCATATTTAAAAAGAGCTGGCTTACGCATTCATATCATTATTCACAATAATCAAAAGGCAGAAACATAGCAAATGTCCTTTGAGGAATAAATGAATAAACAAAATGTACTGAGTACATTAAGTAGAATACTATTCAACCTTCAAAAGAATGAAATTCTAACACAGGATATGACATAGTCTAACCTTAAAGTCATTGTGTTAAGTGAGATAAGCCAGGCATAAAAGGAAAAATGCTGTATTATTTCACTTGTATGAGCTACCAGTAGTCAGGTTCAGAGACAGAGAACAGAATAGAGGTTAGGAGGGGCTGAGAATAGGGGAATATATGGAGCAATTATTTAATGGGTACAAAGTTTTAGTTTTGGAAGATGAAAATTTTCTGGAGATTGGTAGTGCTGGCTGCCAATAATTGAATTACTTAATGCCACTAAATTAAGAAAGAATTATTGATTTTTGATTTTACTTTTTGCACTTTAGGAGTCTTGTTGAGGAAGTCAGTTCCTAAGCTGACATCACACATGGAATATTACTCCAGTAAGCCAGTAAGGTACAAAGAATAACTTTATGACATTTGCCAGTAAATGGATGAATCTGAAGACTATCATGCTAAGTGAAATAAGCCTATCCCTCCAAAACAAATGTCAAATGTTCTCTCTGATATGTGGATGCCAACACACAAAAAGGTGGGGAGGGAAGAATAGAAGTTTAATGGATTAGACAAAGGGGAATGAAGGGAAGGGGTGAGGGATAGGAATAGGAAAGACTGGAATGAATCTGATACAATTTTCCTAGGTACATATATGAATATGTCACAGTGAATCTCAACATTGTGTACATCCACAAGACTGTGATCCTAATTAGAATAAGATGTACCCCTGACACATATTGGAGAAAAGAGAGCCTCTTCAACAAAAGGGGAGGGGAAAACTGGAAATGTATATGTAGCAAAATGAAATTAAACCCCTGTCTCTCAACCTGCATGAAACTCAACTCAAAGTGGATCAAGGTCCTAGGCATTAGACTCAAGACTCTATGCCTAATAGGAGAAGAAATAGCCCTACTCTCCATGTTGTCTTAGGAACCAACCTCCTTAACGAGACTTCTAAAGTGAAAGAAGAAAACTCAACTATCCACAAATGGAATGGAACCAATCACAAAAGCTCTTCACACCTAAGGAAACAATCCAGATTGTGAAGAGAGAGCCTATGGAATGGGAGAAAATTGTGGCCACCCACATCTCAGAGCATTAATCTCCAGGATATATAAAGAACATAAAAACTTGACACTAAAAAGCAAATAACCCAATTAATAAATGGGCAAAGGAATGGAACAGGCACTTCACAGAAGACATGCAATCAGTCAACAAATACATGAAAAACTGTTACACTGTTACATGAAGACCTGTTCAATATCTCTAGCAGTTAGAGAAATGCAAATTAAAACTACACTAAGATTCTACCTCAACTTCAGTCAGAATGGCAATTTTCAAGAATACATGTAATAATAAATGTTGGCAAGGATGTGGGGATGAAGGCTCACTCATACATTGCTGGTGGGACTGCAAATTGGTGCAACCACTGTGGAAAGTGGTATGGAGATTCCTAAGAAAACTTGGAATGGAACCACCATTTGACCCAGTCATCCCACTTGG
>JAJEJO010003884.1:180292-233107 GCA_020662805.1 Glaucomys volans
ATCCAAAGGACTTAAAATCAGCATATTACAGAAAACTTGGAATGGAATCACCATTTGATCCAGTCATCCCACTTGGTTTATACCCAAAAGATTTAAAAGCAGCATATTACAGTGATACAGCCACATCAATGCATAGCAGCTCAATTCACAATAGCTAAACTATGGAACCAGCCTAGGTGCCCTCAACAGATGAATGGATAAAGAAACTGTGGTATGTATACACAATGGAATACTACTCAGTCATAAAGAAAAATAAAATTATGGCATTTGCCGCTAAGTGGATGGAAGTGGAGACTATCATGCCAGGTTAAATAAGTCAATATCCAAAATCCAAAGGTTGAATGTTTTCTCTGATGCACAGATGCTAACTCACAATAAGTGTGTGTGTGTTGGTGGGGGGGTAGGGATGAATAGAAATACTTTGGATTAGACAAAGGGAAATGAAGGAAGGGAGGGGCAATGGGAATAGGAACAATCATAGAATGGATCTGACATTACTTTCCTATGTGCATACATTAACGCATGATTTGTGTAACTCTACATCATATACAACCAGAAGAATGGGAAGTTATATTCCATACATGTATAATATGTCAAAATACATTCTACTGTCATGTATAACTAATAAGAACAAATTAAAAAATGAATTAACACTTAAAAGTAGTTAATAGTGAATTAATAAGAATGGTTAAAATGGCAAATTTCATGTTCCATTTTATCATACATACGCAGCTAATAAGATCTTCATAGAATAAAGGAAAATGTTCTACCTCAAACAAGTACCGAGGTCTCCACACTTACAAAAAAAAAATTGCACAATAGTTTGGTAATAATGGTTTTATGACTTCCCTTGGATGTAAAAATTATAGGACCCAGGTGCCCCTGACCATAGGTAGAATATAGATAGAAATGGTAAATTACCAGAAACAATCATTTTTTTCTGCTGAACATCTAAGCTACAGTGAATTGTAGCATCATATCATTTATCAATACATATTCAGCTATTGATACTTTTTATTTTGAAATTTGGTAACTAGTATAACAGAATCAATGAAGAATTTCCATGTGCAACTCAGATCATTGAAGGAGCTCAGAAAAGTTAAATGAGATTAGCCAAGGAAAAATTTAAAATTTGTTCTAATTAGTTAAACATAACAGTAGAAAGCACTTTGACACACACATAATGGAGGGTAACTTCCCATTTTTCTGGTTGTACCTGATACAGAATTATACGGTTGTGTGGTCATATATGCACATAGGGTAATAATGTCCGATTCATTCTGTAACCCTTCCTCCCCCTCCCTTCACTCCCCTCTGTCAAATCCAAAGTACTTCTATTCTTCCCAAGCCCCCCCTTCGACAATCTTTGCAATGTTTTGTAAAACACAAAGGTATTATTTATTCTCTTGCTAAATGAGAAAATTTAAAAAATGATATACATGTGTCTTCCAACACCACACAGGAAGGAAGACCCCAGACCAAAACAAACAAAAAGGGAAAACAATAACAAAACACACGCAGAAAGAAATCAACTCACTTAGTAATCGTTCAGAATGTGCAGGTAGTAGTGTGGTAAGAAAGCGCACGGCATTTTTAAAAACTGATTTTTTTTGGTGCCATTCAAGCTTCCTACAATGCTTATGCTCTTTCAAATATTTACTTAAAGTTACCCTCGAGCCAGGTGTGGTGGTGAATGCCTGTAATCACAGTGGCTCAGGAGGCTGAGTCAGGAGGACCTGAAGTTCAAAGCCAGCTTCAGCAACTTAGGGAGACCCTAAGCAATTTATCAGACCCTGTCTCAAAATAAAAATTAAAAGGGCTGGGGATGTGGCTCAGTGGTTAAGCACCCCTAGGTTCATTCCCCAGAACTAAAATATAGATAGATAAATAAATAAATAAATAGATAAATAAATAAACAAACGAAGTTACACTCTGTAATGGTTAATTTGAATTGTCAACTTGATTGAATTAAGAGATGCTGACGATTAAGAGGCTTCAGGGTGTGTCATGAGGGCATATCTAGGAATGATTGGAATGTGGGATACTGAAGTGGAGACTCTCCCTAAGTGTGGGCAGCACTACCTGATAGGATGGTGGCTTGGATGGAATACAAGTTGGAAGAACAGGAAGCAGCAGAAGATGCAAGCTCCATTCTTCTTGAACTGGTTCTTGATTGCTGTTGGGATCCTCTGAGGATATTGGACTTTGGTTACTTCACTCTTCCAAAACAGACTCTGCCAGTGATTCTTCAGGGAGTTTCCAGAAGCCCTGGTCTGGGACTAGGGTAGCACTGTTGATCCCTCTTGTTCTGGGGCTTCTACCTCTTGGACTGCACAGCTGCTGGGTCTTCCAACTCTCCAGTTGCAGACGGCCATTGTGGACTATCCAACTCCTGCTCCTTTAAGCCAACCTAATAAATCCCCTTTTTATAATCATACTTCCTGTTGATTCTGTTCTTCTAGAGAACCCTAATACACTCTTGAATTCCCTTCAGAATGTCCACCTAATTCTCTACTGTCATTCTCAAGAATCCAAGCTCTCCTTTATTTATTTTTAACTGAGGTGGGACTTTGGAAAGAAGCATGTTTAACCTATTCGATGTTGTCAGTTAGCAAGACGGTTGATTGAAGCCTGTCCTGCCCATGTCCAGACTTGAAACATTTCACTGACAGTGTTCTGGTGCAGAAGGGGCACTGGCCACTCTCTTCCCCATCCGACTTTCATAATTTGATGCTGATGCTCCTGTGTGCCATGGAGTTTGAACCAGCGAGGGGCTTCCAGTGACTCTGAAGAGGCTCTGGGCTTGTGGACTGTGGGGGAAAAGATGCTTCTCGGGGGAGGAAGAGCTGGGAGGGCTGGAGGAATTGAATTTATAATTCTACATAACTTTGTTTTCATAAAATTAGTATTCAACTATTTCTTTGACTAATATATACTAGTTGTGGGTATTCTGGGAGCATAAAAGCCATTGTTGTTTGTAAACCTGGGATCCTGGGTTGTTCAGCACAGGCCTTAACTCTTTTTTTTTAACATTATATTTTATTATTGCATTATAGTTATACTTATATTGCATTATAATTATACTTAATATTGAAGTTAAGTTCAATATTGAAGTTCTTTTGACATAATTAAACAAGCATGGAGTAAAATTTGGTCTAATTCAATCCCCAGGACTTCCCCTTTTCTCTCTCTTTCTTCCTCCCCTGCTCCTTTTCCTCTATTCTTTTATTTATTTATAGTTTTCTTAAATTGGTGGACAATGGATGTACATAAAGGTGGAATTCTCCGTGGTATATTCATATATGTACTTAGGACAGTTTGATGAGTGCCATCCCACCATTCTTCCTTTTCCCTTCCCTCCTCTCTTCCCATCAATTTCCTTCCTCTACACCACAGATCTCTGTTTTCATGGGTATAGAATTGATTCTTGTGTGGATAAAATCAAATTGGGAAGACCCCTTTTAGACTTAGCTTTGTCTCTAATTTTCTTTGAAATCTTTAAAGACATCTTGCTCTCCTAGGAGGCCCTCATTTTCCATTGACAGAATAAAGTAATAATTTTGCGAGCTGTTTCCTAAAGTTTTTGGAAGTTATTTGTTGAGGTTAAAATAAAACATACAACTCCATTGGCATTTATGATCACCATTAGTAGAGGCAACCAAAAGGTATACCATTGCCAATTCATAAATGACTAACTTTTTTTTTTTTTTTGAACCAGGGATTGAACTCAGGGACACTCGGCCACTGAGCCACATACCCAGCCCTATTTTGTATTTTATTTAGAGACAGGGTCTCACTGAGTTGCTAAGGGCCTTGCTAAGTTGCTGAGGCTGGCTTTGAACTCACGATCCTCCTGACTCAGCCTCCCAAGTCACTTGGATTACAGGCGTGCACCACCACGCCCGGCCATGACTAACGTTTTTGACAACATAATGGCCACAAGAAACAAATACAAGGTTTGATAAAGAAACACAGTAAGGAGGGAAACAGGAAAGGAACAAGGGAGAGGAGAGGAGGAAGAAGGAAGGAAGGGTCACACTGGGTGAGGATATTCAGTGGTTTCGTTAAAGAAGCTTCCTGCCTTGGGGTTGGTGTGAAGGTAGATTTTGACCTCTAGCAATGGTGAGGAGGTCACTAGGTTGGAAAGGACAGTATTAGCATGACGGAATTACAAAACATGAAGTTTAGTTGAATGCAGGAATTGGGAAGTAAAGGGTGAGGACATGAGTGGGAGAGCAGAGGGAGTCAGCTTATGACCTGATGGGACTGAGAAGCTGAGACTTCATGATTTTTGGAGGAAGAAGGGGCCAAGAACAGACATTTCAAATGTGCATGGCTACCCCATCAGAGAGCTGGCTTTGTGGAGCTGGTCAGGAAGAATGACTGGAGGCCTGGAGACCTCTTAGGAGCCAGTGTGATAGTCTGGGTGAGATGCCTACATGGTGAGGACAATGAGTATGTAGTGAAATCTTCCTGTGTTCCAGCACATTAAGTGCATTATCTCATGTAATTCCCCACTCTCGGAACTCTTGTTTAGTCTGCTTTTACATCTGAGGAAACTAACACTCAAGTGTTTTTAATAACTTTATCAAGATCAGGAGCTAGTGTTCTGGCTCAAAGCGGTTCTCCTGACAGACCCCCAACTCTTCCTATAATGAGATTTGAACTGCAGCTTTTAATTCTTACAAGTTAACGTGATCTGAGTTTGCTGGGTTTTGCAGAATTGGAATGCATTTTGTTTTATTTTGTTTTGCTTTTGAGGGTGAAGAATCAAAGCCCAACAAGTCAGGGCAGCAACCCATGAATCTAAGATGCTTGCAAGGGGCCCGCCTGCCTCTCATCAGGTTACAAAGGCATTGCCTATCCTCAGAGCCAGTATCTCTGCCTGTCTCATCTGCCAGGTCCCTGGAGGAATCTTTCAGAGCTGAACAACAATTATCATCCATGAAGTTTTCTTATTTAAAATTGCCTTGATTAATTAGATCCTCTGAAACTCGTTTAGGAGTGAGCGAGGTAGATAAATTAAGTTTTATAATTGCTGGTCTCTGAGCACCCAAGGGATCTTAATGATACCCAAGACATCTTGTTAGGAAAAAAAAGATCTGCAACAACTATTAGTTTGGAGTCTCAACTTGGAGTCTCCGTCTCACTGGCAAGAATAATTTAAGTCACTATTTTGCTGTAATAACTTCTCTGAAGTGTTAAGTCCTTCTTGCTCAGGCTCCAAACTCATATAAAGCATTTTTTTAAGTCACAGAAATGTTAATTAGAAAATAATCCCAGATATGACTTGGGCTAAGCCCTTTCTTTGTTAAGTGAGGGAACTAGTAACAGGAATGGGGAACTGATTTGCTCAAGTTTGCAGAGTTAGAAACATAGACTCATCTAGAACCTGGTCTTCTTGATATTTAAGGCACTCATTACTTTTAGAGTAACATGACACCTAGTCATAAATAAAGAAAGGAGAGGGGGAAAAAGGGAGGAGAGAAGTAAATTAAGAAAGTAAGGAAGGAGGGCAAGCTCAAGTTAACTGTTACATTGGAAGGGGAATATTCAATGTTTTATGATTAACTCATGATTCTCAGCAAAGGACCCACCACTTTAAAAGAGGGAGATACGATGACAATTGTGTTCTTGTGAAATTTTTGAAGTCTGTGGTGGGGTAATAAGGGGGTTGTTTTAAATGAGTGTCAGTGCTTCCTGGTACCTTCTGATGAACCCAAGGAAAGAGGGAAATAGCTCTGACTACTCAGGGGAATAAGGATACTTGTTCTTTTTTCTCTACTCACTGCTCTCTGCTAGCTAACTTCCTTTTTAAATTTATCTAGGTCTTCCTTCTGAGAAATATCTGATATAAGCCGAATGGATATTAGCTATGCAAATATATTTATGTATTTATGTACGTAGTCATATTTTATTTCTTGTATTTGTGAACTGTTATGTGTTTTGTACGCCCATATTTATGTCAGAGAGCAAGCATTGAAATTAAGTAGGAGTGAAGTTCCAAAATGAGGAAATGCTGAATTTGAGTCGCTGGAGGTATTACTAAGGCTTGAGTTTAAAACACAAGGATATGAACCCCTTGTGGGATGTGTAGTATTCAAGTTCAAATATTTCCTCCCGTTCTGTAGGGTTTCTCTTCACTTTCTCTGCAGAACCTTTTTAGTTTGCCCAATTTTGCTTTTGGTTCCTGTGCTTTTCTCAATTAAAAAATCTTTGCCCAGACCGGGCACAGTGCCACAACACCTCAGCAACTCAGAGAGACCATGTCTCTAAATAAAACATTTAAAAGGGGCTGGGGATGTGGCTCAGTGGTTAATCATCTCTAGGTTTAATCCCTGGTCCCCCAACCCGCAAACAAACATACAAAAAACCCCCCAAAACTTTGTTCATGAATCATTTTCCTGTTTTTTCTTGTAGTTTCATGGTTTTGTCTTTAATCCATTTTGAGTTGAATTTTGTATATGGTGACAGATAAGGGGCTAATTCATTCTCCCTTGTGTGGATACCTGGTTTCTCTCACACTATTTATTGAATGTCCTTTCCACAAAGAGTGCCCTTGCCACCATGGTTGGCAATCAGGAGGCTGCATTCATTTATGGGCTCTGTCTATTCCATGGGCCTGTCTATTTTTATGACAGTGACATATTATTCTGATGACTTCAGCTGACATGATGTTTTGAAGTCAGGTAATGAGATGCCCCTACTTTCGTCTTTCTGGTCAAGATTCCTTGGACTCTGATGCCTCTCACGATTCTGTACAAATTTTAGAATTCTTTTTTCTCCTTCTGTGAAGCATGCAGTTGGTATTTTGGCAGGGGTTGCACTGAATTTGCAGATTGCTCGGGGTAGCATGAACATTTCAACAACATAATTTCTCCCACTCCAGGAACATGAAAGATCTTTCCATTTTTTTTTTATGTCTTCTTCAATTTCATTCACCAGTGTTTCACCAGTCTTCATTGTAAAGATCTTTCACTTCCTTGGCTAAATTTATTTCTAGGGTTATTTTTTTGGAGTTACTACGGATGGGATTGTTTTCTTGATTTCTTTTTCCATATGACTTGCTAGTATTCAGTGTAAAGAAATGCTATTGATTTTTTAAGTATATTCTTCCTTATTTTTTATTGGTTCTTTTTTGTATCCTGAAACTTTACCTAATTTGTCATCAGTTCTGATAGTGTTTTCGTGGATGATTTACTGTTTTACAATTTTAAGAACATGTTGTCTGCAAACAGGAACAATTTAACCTACTTTTTTCTAATTTGGATATCTTTTTTTTTCTATTCACTAAATACTCTGGCCAGGACTTCCTATACTATGTTGAATGGAAGTAATGAGAGAATCATTATTTACAGAACTCAAACAACTAGATAGCAATAAACCAAAATAACCTGATTAAGAAATGGCAAAGGGCCAAGAGGTAGATGAAAAAAATGCTCATCATCACATCAGAAAAATGCACATTAAGCCACAATAAGATATTACCTCCATCCAGTGAGAATTATTAAAAGACAAACAATAGCCAATTTTGGTAATAGTATGCAAAAAAATGAACTTTTACACGAGGTTGGTGGGAATTAAGTTAGTATAGCCCTCATGGGAAACACTATGAAGGTCTCTTAATAACTAAAAAATTGGGCTGGTGATATAGCACAGTGCTAGAGTCTAGCATGCACAAGGTCCTGTGTTTGATCACCAGAACCACAAAAATAAATAAAAACTAACTACTACATGATTCAGCAATTACACGACTAGCTCTATACCCCACAGAGATGAACTTGGTTTGTCAGAGAGTAATCTGCACCCTTGCTTGTTGGCTGTATTACTTACAACAACCAATGTATGTAATATACTTAGTTGCCCATCCATGGGTGAATGAATAAAGAAAACATGTAAATACACAATGGAATACTATTCAGTCATAAAAAAGCATTAAATTTGGGCACTTGCAACAACATGGACAATCTGAAGGACATTAAGTGAAATAAGTCAGATGTAAAAAGATGAATGCTGCATGATCTCAGCCTTATCTGGAACTTTAAAAAGCTGATTCTGTACAAGTAGAGAGAATAAGGGTGTTTATCAGAACCTGAGATGGTTGAAGGGCATGAGGTGGTGTTAGTGACATTATACTTAATCACAGTTAGGGAGTAGGAATTAATCTCAGGAGCTCTATTGTACAGCAAAGGGAGTCTTCTAATGTTGATATATGGTATTCTTAAGAAAAATAAAGATTGGATGTCATATGCTAATATGACAAAATGATAACTATGTGAGATGATGCACTTGTTAATTGGCTAGATATAACCCCTTCAGAATGCATATCAAAAGATCTCATGCACTATAAAAGCCAGTTTAAATAATGATAAAATGTAACCAACAAAAAATTGTGAAATTGTGAGGGTTGTAATAAAATCATGTGGATGTTTATTTTCTCTTTTACAAATCATGAAAAATACAAGAAAATTTCTGTCTCTAGTTGGCAATGCTTATATTATTCATCATTTGTTGTTACACCTTTATATTGAAAAATGATATACTTTTAATAATACATATTCAATAAGGTGAGCAAATAACTCCACAGCAAGAACTGAGAAATCATCACAGCTCAGACCTTCAACTTCCGTCTCTAACAGTAATTCTTTCTAATAGTTTCTGCGTTTGATTCCAGAGGATTTTTATTCAATAGTAACGATGTTGCTATTGAATAAAATTTTAACACATAAAATTTTAACGTGCACACCAAAGCACATATACAGGAAATTACAAACACTGTTTCGTGATTTGTTATCTAAAAAATTAAAATAAAATTTCAGATTATATATCTGAATATTGGTCAATTAATTAATTAATGATTACCTAACCATGAGTATCTACCAGGTGCTGCTTTGTGAGGAGTTATACAGGAGGCTATGCTAGGGTGAGAGTGGAGACATTGGGGTCCCAAAGAGGTAGGGACTCACTCAGCCTTCTTGGACTGATAGTTTTAGGACCAGAGAGGGAAACGGACAGTCATAAATGCATGTTAATTTTACAACATAACAAGTGCTACAAAGTAGAGACTTTGGTCACAGATGCCTTAAAGGTTGTGGATTCAATAAAAGTGTTGAGAGTGGCAGAACCTGGCCAGTGAAAAGCAGGGTGGATGCCTAGTCATGGAGCATTGCGTTTCCTCACCACAAGATGGCAAGAACTCTCCACCAAGGAGACTGTCCTGCTGAGCTGAGGCTGGAATGCTTTCTCTGTCCACATATGAAAACGACAATATTAAAAAGCAAAAATTTAAAAAATAATACTTATAACAAAACAATATTAATTATATTGCATATGATTAAAAATACTGGTGAAACCAATTCTTCATTTCTACTTCATAGGCATTACATTATTGCATGCCTGTTACTAAAAATCCTCAAAACCCACTGCACGTATAGCGAATAGATGATGAACACTCCCTTCCACATTCACTCCATATCCGCACCCCTTCAACTTCAGCTTTCATCCTATAGGTTATCTCCCTCCCCTGTTTTTGAAGGCTTTATTTTTTAAAGAGAGTTTTAGGTTTGCAACTAAATGGAGTAACAAATTCTTGTCCTTTATATTTGCCTGTATGTCATAATTTAATTATTATTTCCCCACTCATTTTTTTTTCCTTCAGGGGATTATGTTTCTATTGGACTTTTAACAGCCTGTCTGGCTGCTGGGTTTTCTATATTCTACGAAGTCATTCATGATATGTGAATGAATGGCAGACTATTTTACTAGAGGTAGGCTAAATTTTATTGCAGAACAAGTTCCGGGAAGCTTTGTCTTTTCACCAAACTGGGACTCTGAGCTCCAGGCCGCTTGTCTCTTTTGATGCCACTGTCACCACTACGTGGCCACTACACCCTGGCAGAGGGGAGCAGGAGGATGGAGGATGTGTATGGGACATTATGGGTAGAAAGAGAAATCTTGTACTTCTGTTTTCTTCTTATCTCCTTGGCCAGAATGTAGTCTCATGATCCTGGCTGTAACTACACATCATTTTGGGATTGCAGTTTTCCTGTATGCAGGAAAATAAATGCAAACCAGCCTGGCGAGCACTATAGTTACCCACAATGCTGAGATTCACTTTGACATCATCATTAATGCAGGGAATATAATTCGCTCTGATTCAGTCCCCAGAATTTCCCCTTTCCCACCTGTCCCCTCTCCCACTTCTTTTATACTCCTGGTCCTCCATCTCTTTATTTATACTGTTTTAAAAATTAGTGCTTTGTGGATATACATAAAGATGAAATTCACTGTGGTGTATTCATAGAGCTGCACAGCATAATTTGGTCGATTTTATTCCACCATTCCATTACCTTCCATTCCTTCCCCCTTTCCTCTCCTTCAATCCCCTTCTTCTCTCTTTTTTTAAATTTATTGTGATTCATTGAACACAAATGGAGTACAGCTATTGTTTCTCTGGTTGTACACAAGTAGAGTCACACCATCTGTGCATTCATACATGTACGCAGGACAATGATGACTGTCTCATTCTGTTATTATTCTTACCCCCCAACCTGAACCCACCCCTCACTTCCCTCAGTGCAGTCGATCCTTCCTCCATTCTTGCCTCCCTTCCACCCTGCATTATGCATCATTATTTACTTATCAGAGAGATCATTCAGCCTTTGGATTTTTGGGATTGGCTAATCTCACTCAGCATGACCATCTCCAACTCTATTCATTTACCTGCAAATGCCATAATTTTATTCTTCTTTATGACTGAGTAGTATTCCATTGTGTGTATATACCAGTTTCTTTATCTATTCGTCTATTGAAGGGCATCTAGGTTGGTTCCATAATCTAGCTATTGTAAATTGAGCAGCTATGAACATTGATGTGGCTATATCACTGTAGTAATCTGATTTTAAGTTCTTTGGGTATAGGCCAAGGAGTGGGATAGCTGAGTCAATGGTGGATCCATTCCAAGTTTTCTAAGGAATCTCCACATCACTTTCCAGAGTGGCTGCACTAATTTGCAATCCCACCAGCAATGTATGAGTGTACCTTTTTCCCCACATCCTCGCCAACACCTATTGTTGCTTGTATTCTTGATAATAGACATTCTAACTGGGGTGAGATGGAATCTCAAGGTGGTTTTTATTTGCATTTCTCCTATAACGAGTGATGTTGAACATTTTTTCATAAATCTGTTGATTGCTTGTAGATCTTCCTCTGTAAAGTGTCTGTTCATTTCCTTGGCCCTTTTGTTGATTGGGTTATTAGTGTTCTTGGTGTAAAGATTTTTGAGTACTTTGTAGATTCTGGAGATTAGTGCTCTATCTGAAGTGTGTGTGGCGAAGATTTTCTGCCACTCTGAAGGCTCTCTCTTCACATTACTGATTGCTTCCTTTGCTGAGAAAAAGCTTTTTAGTTTGAATCTATCTCAATTATTGATTCTTGCTTTTATTTCTTGTGCTTTGGGAGTCATGTTGAGGAAATCTGGTCCCAAGCCCACATGATGAAAATTTAGACCTACTTTTTCTTCTATGAGGTGCAGGGTCTCTGGTCTAATTCCTAGGTCCTTGGTCCATTTCGAGTTGAGTTTTGTGTAGGAAATTTGTGACAGAGGTTTAGTTTCATTTTGCTGCATATGGATTTCCAGTTTTCCCAGCACCATTTGTTGAAGAGGCTATCTTTTCTCCATTGTATGTTTTTGGCTCCTTTGTCAAGTATGAGATACCTGTATTTATGTGGGTTTGTCTCTGTGTCCTCTATTCTTTACCATTGATCTACCTGTCATCTATTTTGGTGCCAATACCATGTTGTTTTTGTTACTATTGCTCTGTAGCACAGTTGAAGTCTGGTATTGTGATACTCCCTGCTTTGCTCTTCTTGGTAAGAATTGATTTAGCTGTTCTGGGTCTCTTATTTCTCCAAATGAATTTCATGATTGTTTGCTCTATTTCTATGAGGTCTGTCATTGGGATTTTAATTGGAATTGCATTGAATTTGTATAGTGCTTTTGGAAGTATGGCCATTTTGACAATATTAATTCTGCCTATCCAAGAACATGGGAGATCTTTCTATCTTCTCAGATTTTCTGTACTTTCTTTCTTTGGTGTTTTGTAGTTCTCATTGTAGAGGTCTTTCACTTCTTTTGTTAGATTGATTCCCAAGTATTTTATTTTTTTAGAGGCTATTGTGAAAGAGGTAGTTTTCCTAATTTCTCTTTCAGAGGATTCATCACTTATGAATAAAAATGCATTATATTTATGAGCATTGATTTTATATCCTGCTATTTTACTGAATTCATTTATGAGTTCCAAAAGTTTTCTGGTGGAATTTTTTGGCTCCTCTAAATATAGAATCATATCATCTGCAAATAGTGATAGTTTAAGTTCTTCTTTTCCTATTCATATCCCTTTAAATTCTTTAGTCTGTCTAATTGCACTGGATAGAGAAGAGCTCATTCCAATACTCCTCAAAGTATTCCATGAAATAGAGGAGGATGAAACCCTTCCAAATTCATTCTATGAAGCTAATATCACCCTGATACCAAAACCAGAGAAGGACACATCAAGGAAAGAAAATTTCAGACCCATATCTCTAATGAACATAGATGCAAAAATTCTTAACAAAATTTTAGCGAATCGCATACAAAAACATATTAAAAAGATAGTGCACCATGATCAAGTGGGTTTCATCCCAGGGATGCAAAGTTGGTTCAACATCCGGAAATCAATAACTGTAATTCACCACATCAACAGACTTAAAGTCAAGAACCACATGATTATTTCAATAGATGCATAGAAAGCACTTGATAAAATACAGCACCCATTCATGCTCAAAACACTAGAAAAAATAGGGATAGTGGGGACATTCCTTAACATTGTAAAGGCTATCTATGTTAAGCCCACAGCTAACATCATTCTAAATGGAGAAAAATTGAAAGCATTTCCCCTGAGAACTGGAACAAGGCAGGGATGCCCTCTTTCACCACTACTATTCAACATTGTTCTTGAAATTCTAGCCAGAGCAATTAGACAGACAAAAGAAATTAGAGGAATACAAATAGGAAAAGAAGAGATCAAACTATCCCTATTTGCTGATGACATGATTCTCTATTTAGAAGACCCTAAGAATTCCACCAGAAAACTTCTGGAACTCATAAATGAATTCAGTAAAGTAGCAGGATATAAAATTAATGCTCATAAATCTAATGCATTTTTATTCATAAGTGATGCATCCTCTGAGAGAGAAATTAGGAAAACTACCCCATTCACATTAACCTCAAAAAAAAAAAAAATAAAATACTTGGGAATCAATCTAACAAAAGATGTGAAAGACCTCTACACTGAGAACTACAGAACAGTAAAGAAAGAAGTGAAAGAGCATCTGAGAAGATGGAAAGATCTTCCATGTTCTTGGATAGGCAGAATTAATATTGTCAAAATGGCTATATTTCCAAAAATGCTATGTAAACTTTATAAGGGGAGGCACTATATCTGTCTCTGTACCTATATATAAATATATATAATGCAATTTACATATATATTTCATTTTTCCCTTATTTTCAAAATTGTGTATTTATTTATTTTTATATAATTAAACAATTTTATTTATTTTAATTTATTTTATTTTTAAATTGTCCTTTTCTTTTCTTTTTTATATTTTTAATTAACATGGATTGAAATCCCTTTATACATATTACTCATTCAATCTTCTCAACAATCTTATGAGAAAGATAGGTTATTTCCAATTTATAGATAAGCAAAATGAGCCTTGGTGAATTTAAATACATTGGCCTTGGTTACACAGCTGGTGATTTGTAGACCTGGGATTCACTCTGATGCTGTCTCTGTTTTTAGTCTGATTTTCACCCATTACTAAGCTCACCTGGTCTTACAGTTTTATTTTTTCCAAATCAGTGCAGAGTTAGATTTGTTTGAATGAATTAGTATATTCATGGTCTGCTCTAACTGAATGACTTAGGGGTAATCAATAAATTCTGTTCTTCAATGTTGTTGTTCATAAAATGGGATAATTTTTAAGAAAATGATAATGACCAAAATTTCAGGCCTAAGGTTTTATGGTCCTTTAATTATTCTTATTATAATTTTTTATTACAGTTGTAATAATTTCTGAGCATTTCCTGTTTATAGGCAATTTTTTTCCTGCCAGTTCCTTTTTATCTCAAATTCACAAATAAAACTCACATAATAATAGCTTTCACTTATTTGTTTTTTAAACAAATTGCATCCTTTAGGTACATGATGATAATCCCTTCCCACCTCATTTCAGAAAGATTACTGAGCATTATAATTGGTCACTTGGCACTAGAATCACACATGGAGATGCTCTTTCCTTTTAGCAGCAAATCCCAGGGGATGCACAACCTTATTTGATCTCCCAGTATTCTTATCAGTGGAAAGAATTCTTCTATGAGTGAGCAGAAGGTACTTTGATCTAAGGTAATGTGAGAAATTCTTGACTTCAGCTGAAATTCAGATGATGTGACTATTTATGTTCATGAAAGTAACTACTGTATTTAATTAACTAAAGGAAGAAGGTCAGTGAATCCCAGTATGGACCAAGACAGGATGATTCTCAATGTAAGAAAACTGTAAGCCAATTCTACATTTTGAAATAGAATAAAGCTGCCTTTTCATGATCTTATCTAATGAAGAAGTGGCAGTGTCTCTGGGTATCTTCTATTCTAGCTCCATTTTCTCTTTCAGTGAAACAGGTAATTAGATGTGTACCTGGTGGATATTTTCTTTCTCATAAACCCTCTGTAGCTATGATTCACTACTTTCCCTCCTGTTACCTTGCTAAGACCATTTTAGTACTCACAGCAAGTCAGTATGTGGAAAAGCTACAGTGAGCCATTGTTTTCTTGAATATAGAGTGTTTCTTTTTCTGTATTAGGTAGTATATGGGTAAGGTCCTTGATAGGAGTGAAACTATGTACATACCTAAGGACTACACATATATATGTTCTATGAAATATATATATATGCGCATATATATATATATACACATCATAATATATAAAATATATATAGTTATGATCATCAGGATCATACTGTACATTTATAATTAATATATAATGGATAAACTGTCTAATAAGTAGCAAAATGGCTAGACAGCAGGTACATTAAGCCTGGAGAGGATTGAGAGATCATTAAGAGGCCAAGTTCTAAGGTATGACCATTCCCAGAAGCATCTACTTCTTAAAACGTCCTCCATTTGGGCACAGTGGCATACACTTCTAATCCCAGCTACACTAGAATCCAAGGCAGGAGGATCATGAGTTCAAGGTCAGTCAGGACAATTTTTAAGACCCTGTCTTAAAAATTACAAATAAATAGGGCTAGAAATACAGCTCAGTGGTAAAGTGTCCCTGGGTTCAATCCCTAGTTCTGCAGGAAAAAAAGTCCTTTTGATGAAGAGAACTGTTTGATTGATAAGTAGAAATGATTTGTGAAGATAAATTTTCTGAGTACCTCTCGACTCCAACATGCTTGCAGCCAACTTTAAGTTTGTGAATAAATGGGAAAACAAATGGGCTTAGGAAAACTCTCCTCTGTGTCTGTCTATATGAATCTATCCATCCATCCATCTATCTCATTCTATGTGGACCATGTTTGCTTTATTGTCTTTGCAAAGAAGCTTGGGAGAAATGATTTCAAAGTTAGCATTAACAATGGCAACATGTTGCCTGAACATATGGTTCAGTTGCTTTTCTTTGCATAATACTAACTGTGTCTATGGGTTGCTAGAAAATTCTAGGCAAACCTATGGTCCAGAGAAGTAGAAGAAAGAACTTGTGGACATGCAGTAGGTTTTATCCCTGTGTCTACTTTATGTGTAGCTTTTTTCCTTTTAATTTATGCAATTTGCCTGTGTAACTATGGGAGGTGACTTAGTGTGAGTCCTAAGATACTAAGTCTTATGTCCCATACTCAGCCACCTTTGATCCATTTTTCTTAGGAAACCATTGATGTAGATACTCAGGTGTATGTATTCACACTGTGTTTACTTCATGCTTTATAATAACTGTAGATGAAAGCAATCCAGGTTAATGAAAAAAAATCCTTGCATTTCATTCCCAACTGAAATTTTGATAACAAGTCTTTAGCTACCCGCTAGTGTGAATCCATATATCACAGCAGGTGGTTTCTCCCATAGAACACATGGAAATCAGGCAGCCATAGCACAGGTGCAAATGGAAATCCTAGGGAGGTCAAGGGAACATCTGAGGTCTGGATTACTGTGATGAGTGAAATCATGGAGTTTGGAGAGCACAACATGCAGTTTTCAAATTGCAAACTCACATTTGTAATGCGATAGTCTCACTGAACTAAGAAAGGTAGGTAAGAAATGGAGTTCTGGGGGTGATTGTGCTATTTAATATTGGCCATGGCCAACTAAGTTTAGAACTCAGGTGTCCTGATTTGTGGACCCAGGCTCATGTCCTCAGCACCTAATGACCTTGAGGAATGAAGACAGTCAAAATGTCACCTATTTCCATCTTCTTTGCTTATAAATAAGAATTTTATTGAGAATAAACCTAGAATTAATATTTGCTTAATAAAAGTTTTTATATATGTATATATATACATATGTATATATATATGAATATTTCAGAATATACATATATATTCTGAAATTCTAGTGGATATAAACTGTCTTATCATATATGTCCTGTTCCCAGAGTGCAATTCTTTATTTTGCTAGTTCAGTTTTTAGGTCATACATTAAACAATTTCCAAGATTGACTTATTTTGTCTTATTTTCATATTTTTAAACCTTTGGATCTACTAACAGAAATTCAACACCCCTGCCAATCCATAACCCTGGCAGTCATAATCAAGCCCTTCCTTGATTCAGGTAGGTTTTCATAGAAGACTTTTGAAGGATGTTGCATCTCCCATTGTTGGTAGCATCCCTGTCCCGCTTCTACCTCTGAGGAAAAGGGAACTCTGAGGCTGTGTTTTGTAACTTCCTGTGTTAGATTTCTCTTGCTGCTACAACAGAGTACACAAAATTTGTAGTTTAGAAAAACAGAATTTATTCTCTGGAAGATCCGGAGATCAGCAGTTCAAACTCAGTATGGCTGAACCAAAATCAAGGTGCCTGCAGGGCTATACCCCATCCAGTCTTTATTGAAGAGTTCATCTCTTGTCTCTTCCACTCTCCTGCGGCTGCTGGCAATTGTTGGCTGCTGATTGCAGGGCTCCAGTCTCAGTTTTAATGGGCACACTGCTGCCTGTAGCCAAATCTCCCTCTGCCTCCCTCATGCAAGGATACATATGATAACATACAGGGCCCACCATGATAATGACCTTGTATGAAAATAATTTTAATTATTTTTAGTTTTTTTTTGAGGTGCTAACAATCAAACCCAGGGCCTCATGCATGTTATGCAAGTTATATTATCACATAGTTATATTTCAAGAGTCTTAACAGCATCTGGGAAGACTCTTTTTCCATATAAAGCAACATTCGCAGGGTCTTGGGATTAGATCTTGAATATCTTTGTGGAACTATGTATGGTGTATTACTCAGTCTGTCAATCTTCCACAAGCCATTCATTTAAAGCAATTTTAAAAGAACTATTAATTCTTTGGAAAAATTAGCATACATTTTTGAAATAATTATTCAAAAATTAATATTTTTATTTCACTTTAGGTTGCTTTTAGAGGTCATACTGGCAGTTGAGGTTCCCAAATTCCTGTTATGTAAATTTATTTTTCAATTTACTTGGTTTGTTCTTGGTTTTTGAATAAATATTTTAATAAAATATAATTATTACCTCTTAAGGACTTTACAATACAATGTACTTTCAATTGTGCTCCAAATTACATTTAGAATAAGATTATGCTTTTCTATATAATTCATTGTAAAAAGACAAATTGAAAGATGTGAAGAAAAATTAGGCCTTCCTTTCAAACATGCCTTTTCATATAGTTCACATGATCCTCTGAGGACACAAGTGCAGTCAGAAGAGATATACAAATCAAACCATTTGTATTATTTGTTTTGTTATTGTTGTTAAATTTGTGTATTCTTGGTATTAACTCTGTCAGATGATAGTGGGTATTTTCTCCTATTCTCTTCACACTGTTGTTCCTTAGTTGTGTTGAAGTTTTTGGGTTTGATGTAATCCTATTTGTCTATTTTTCAAATTTTATTTGCTGTGCTTTTGGAGTCATAGAAATCACTGCCTATTCTAGTGTCTTGAAGTGTTCCCGCTATTTACTTCTAGTATTTTCATAGTTTCAAGTCTTAGATTAAAATTTGACCCATTTCAAGTCGATTTTTTGTATAGGGTGAGAGATGGGTCAAGTTTCAATCTCCTGAATCTGTATGTCCAATTTTCTCAGTACTATTTATTGAAGAGACTGCCCTTTCTCCAACGAGTGCTTTTTGGCACCATTTGATTCTAGATGCATGGGTTTATTTCTAGGATTCCTATTTTTTTCCCCACTGGAAAAAATGCTCCATATCATCAGCAATTAGGAGAATGCAAATCAAAACCATAATGAGGTATCATTTCACCCCAGTTAGAATGGCTACTATAAAAGTAATAAATGCAGGTGAGAATGTGAAGAAAAATTAACTCATACACTGTTGATGGGAATGAAAATTAGTACATCCATTATAAAGAACAGTACAGAGGTTCTTAAAAAACTAAAAATGAATTACCAAATGATTGAGCTATTCCTCTTCTGGGTAAACATCCAAAGGAAATGATATCAGCATACCCAAAAGATACCTGCATGCTTGTGTTTATGGTAGCAGTAGCTGTATCCACAGTAGCTAGGATACAGACTCAACCTAGGTGCCCATCCATAAATCAATAGATAAACATAATACCTCTCCTCTCTCTCTCTCTCTCTCTCTCTCTCTCTCTCTCTCTCTCTCTCACACACACACACACACACATACACAGAGTAAGACGTTATTCTGTCACGAAGAAGAATGAAATTCTATCATTTATAACAAAATGAATGGAACTGGAAGCCATTATGTTAAGGAAAGTAAGTCAGGCACAGAAAGACAAGTATTGCATATTTTTGCTCATATGTGGAAGCTGAAAATGTCATCCTGGATGTAATATAGGGATTACTAGAGGTTGGGGAGGAGGGATCAGATAAAGGAAGGCAGAATTTAGTGAGTGCATGCTATACATGTATGAAAATTACTCTGAACTCCATAAATATGTACAATGAATCCATGTTTGTCAAAAACAAAATTATTTTTAAAAAAGACAGAGGAGCTCAAGGTGAGTACAGCCCTGAGTGAGGTTGATAGTCGGGGAAATAACTGAACATCCTGCAACACTGCAGAAAAAAGCAGACTTGCTAGTGAATCTTACTTTAATTCAATTAGTTTTTTAATCAGTTCTCTTGACCTGCTCTAATTCCACGCAGTGAGCTATGCTCCCAGTCACCCAGGATTTGGCCTTACTTGAGATAACCAAGCCTAGGAAGTTATGTGCTTGACAGCCTGTAGTTAGACTACACAACTTGGCTTAGTGATTTCTCAAACAGATCATGAATTACAAAGAATTATCACTGTAAGATCTGTCGATACTTGGGTGTAGCAAGCTGTCAATAACCATAGAAGAGAAACTGCTAACAAAGCTATTTTTTAAAATATATATATTTTTAGTTTTAGGTGGACATAATACCTTTATTTTATTATTATGTGGTGCTGAGGATTGAACCCAGAGCCTTACACATGCTAGGCAAGTGCTCTACCACTGAGCCATAACCCAGCCCAACGTAGCAGCTATTTTTTAAAATATTACGGTAATCCATTATTGCCTTGGAAGCACAAATAAAAAACAAAGCAACATCCTCACCACATTTTGCCATAAATTACTTTAATTTCAGAAGTCATTTGCATTTCAAAAATATGTTAGCCTCAAATTCAGTAATATTTTGGTGGGTCTTGATTTTCAGAGGACTTTTTTGTTTAAGATATCACTAGATCCTAATTGAGTGACAGGAAGAGCTAAAGGAATCTGTCAATAGAAGTTGTTCCTGCATTCTAACTTTAAATCTTCTCCAATGTTTCAAAAGAGAATGACTGCTTAAAAAAAAGAAGGTACACAAATCATCCACTCCTGAATAGGAAGGAAAATTAGATTGGAAATGTAAGATGACACACACTAAATTTTATGCCTAAGAACTGATCTTCCCAGGCAGCTTAGAACTGATTTTCCATCTATCCCAAAGGAGGGATACCCAGGTCAGCACAAACTATCTCTCAACAAGAAGCATATGTGGGTCAGTTGGCTTTTTTGATGATCTAGAATGACAAAATCTCTGGGGGAAAACATAACAGTGTCTTAAGCCATGATATATGTACCAATCTTTTCACAGAGAAGACATAGAAACCCAAAACCATGGATGAAAGAAATTTCACCAAAGTGAAGGAGTTCATCCTTTTAGGATTCACAGCAGATGCTGAGGTACAACAGCTGCTCTTTGTCATCTTCCTCATCATTTATATCTTCAGTCTCTTAGGAAACATGACCTTGATTTCTCTAATTTGTGCTGATTCTCAGCTCCACACCCCCATGTATTTCTTCATTGGAAATCTTTCATTCCTGGATCTCTGGTACTCCTCTGTCTATGCCCCCAAAATCCTGATGACCTGCATCTCTGAAGACAAAAGCATCTCCTTTGCCGGCTGCCTGGCTCAATTCTTCTTTTCAGCTGGACTGGCCTACAGTGAGTGTTACCTGCTGGCCGCCATGGCTTATGACCGCTATGTGGCCATCTCCAACCCCTTACTGTATTCCCAGGCTATGTCCCCCAGGTTATGTGGCGGTCTAGTTGCAGCTTCATACCTTGGTGGCTTTGTCAATTCCACTCTCATCACCAGTGAGACATTTACTCTGAGTTTCTGTGGTGACAATGTCATCGATGATTTCTTTTGTGATCTGCCCCCACTCGTAAAGCTGGCCTGTGATGTGAAGGAGAGCTACCAGGCAGTGCTCTACTTTATCCTTGCCTCCAATGTCATCGCCCCCACCATCCTCATTCTCGCCTCCTACCTCTTCATCATTGCAGCCATCTTGAAAATCCGCTCCACCCAGGGCCGCCTCAAGGCCTTCTCCACCTGTGGGTCTCACCTGACAGCTGTCACTCTCTACTATGGTTCAATTCTCTTCATTTACTCCCGACCAAGTACTAGCTATGCTCTGGAGCGAGATAAAGTGGTGTCGGTGTTTTACACTGTGGTGATTCCAATGCTGAACCCCTTGATCTACAGCTTAAGAAATAAAGATGTCAAGAATGCTCTGAGGAAAATGTTAAATAGAGCAAAGTTTTCATAAGTAGAAATACTTGAAAAGCAAATTTAAAAAAGCAGCAATAGATTTTCTCCTTGTTGTTATTATTAGTCTGTACTCTCAGAAATAAAGAACAATTATTTCATAATTATAGCCAGTAGCCTGTGATTGTTTTCTTAATTTGGCACTATTGTACCTGAATTTTTTTATAAGAATAAATAAATGTGGATTATTTGGAAAAACTGCCGTGTGTGCTAACTTGACAGAGTCTATAAAATTGCTGGGAATATGAGAGGTTTGAAAGGAAGCAGATCTGTTAAAATTTTCAATTTTCTTAAGGTGATTTTATCTATAATACTTTAAACTATGAATGTGAATAGTTTAACTGGTTATGGAATCATTATCAATGTTTGACTTCATATAGCTCAAAGCTGAGAAAACAGGAACCTAACCCATAACTTACAACTCCAGAGGTACTTACGTTGCTTGTTTAGAGAGAGAGAGAGAGAGAGAGAGAGAGAGAGAGAATTAGGGAAGTCATATTAAAAATATTATCTGTAAAATTCTCTTAGGAACAAGTTTATTTTTTCTTTTCTAGATCTTTCTTCTTGACTTATCATTATACATGATAACAGAGCTCCTCAGAAAAATAAGAAGTAGAAAAGAAATATCACTTAGAGCCACTGCATATTCTCAATAAAAGAACATTTTCTCCACCAGTTAAAATCAAGGGTTAACATTATATTAGTTGTATGAGATAGATAGAAAGGGAGGGGCTGCTAGCCATGAACACAGGAACATATATATAAATAGAGACCGAAAGATATTTCAAATAACTACATCCAAGGGAAGATTCAGAACAAAATCTCTACTGGGTAAAGCAGTGATTTTTCACAACTAAAAATCTATGAATGTTTATATTTCTTTTTTTTTCACTTTTGTGCATAAATTAATTAAACATTAGATACTATTTCATTGTAATATATCCCATTTCTTAATTTTAATTGTACCAACATTATAAGGTCATAGTGTGGATAAAAAGTGTATTGGTTTGCTAGGATTTCCGTCAACACTGCGTGGATGGAACAACAGAAACATTTTTCCTCACAGTTCTGAGGCTAGAAATCTAAGTTCAAGGTGGGGGCAGGCTTGTGTTTTGAGAGCTCTCTTCTTGGCTTGTAGATGGCTGCCATATTCCTATATTCTCCAATTGTCTTTTCTTTGTGCATTCATGTTCCAGGTGTCTCTTTGTGGGTCTAGATGTCCTTTTTATAGGTATCCATAATATTGGACTAGGGTCCACTGTAACTGCCTCCTTTTAACCTAATCATATCCTTTTTAAAAATATATTTTTCTGTTGGAAATGGACATGATACCTTTATTTATTTATCATCATGTGGTGCTGAGGCTCAAACCTAGGGCCTCACTCATGCTAGGCAAGTGCTCTGCCACTGAGCTGCAACCACAGTCCCCTCGTCATATCTTTAATGGCCTGATCTCTGCAGTCACATTCTAAGGCACTGGGAGTCAAGGTTTCAACGTACATTTTGTGGGGAGACAATATTTAACCCATAACACCAGGATGGACAGTGGTTTCCCACTGGAAGAGACAAGGATGGACACTCTGGACAGAGAAGTTTGTGACAAGGAACAACTATGGAATGCAGGATATATTCCAGAACAGCATAAGTAGAAAAATTTGAAGAAATTCTATATCCGACTTAATTGATGCTTATATTATAACTTAGAACCATAAAGAGCCGGCTTTTAAAATACTGCTCATTTGATCGTGTTCTAATTAAGACATCGTACCCACATTCCAAGTGAACTCTAATTGTGTCTTTGGAGACGGAGGTGCATATTTCTGGCTGAGCGTGGAAGAAGTCTCAAAGGGCTATTGAGAGAGGACATATATTGGGTCCAAGAAAGGCACACCAAAACACCAGAAGAGAGGGGAAAGTGTGTCACTTCCAGGAACTGACCTTCCTGACCCAGGGTAAGCTCCTGGGATGGGGGACGCTGAGCAGTTTGGCCTTCCTGTGACATTAGCTGCAATTAGAAATAGGATACAGAGTCTGGCTTGCTGTCAAAGAATCATTGCTGTGCCAAACCTGAATGCAGGTGTGAGTGCTCTCTGTCTCTTTCTGTCATTGTCTCTCTCATACACACACACACACACACACACACACACACACCCTTCTAATTCCAGTTCTATCCAGTGGTATACATCTGGTCCTAACATACACTTTGAAATTCAGATATTTATGCTGGAACATCATATATTCATTTACACAGTGAAAAAATTCAAGAGGACAAAACATGTGCCTTTTTTGACTCCTTTGACAGCTATTTTGTGCTGCTCAGACTAGTGAAATATATGATTTTAACTCCCTGGGAACTATTTTTTGGTGCCAGAGAGACAGGTTACTTCACAGAATTCTTGCTCCAGGGAAGGCAGCAGGGACCTTTCTGCTGCTGGGGAAATACATCATGATAAGCCGTTCTATGTGGGATGCTTTAACACAATCGGTTCTGATTCTCTGTGTCTTTTCTCACATTCAGATATATCAGCAATTCAATTCAAATTCAAGATGGATTTGAGGTCTCAGGATTGAAGCCTCTCTTTTATTTATTCTTTCTTCTTATTATCAGACAGTTCATTTTGCCAGGAAAGTCCACTTGAGGATAGATTTTTGTTTTGAGTATTTTAAACTAGGTTAGATGTAGACAGGATTTTAGGAAAAAACAGGTCCAAGATACATAGGAGATAAACCAATTAATTATCTACTCTGAAATTATTTATCAAGTGCCACTAAGTTATCATGAACTGTTCTTGATACTGGAAAACAAACAACAGTAAATAAACAGAGAAATACATTGCCCTGAACATGTGGTGTTCTGGTGAGGAGAAACAGGCAACAGATTTAATAGACAAGAGTTAGAATATCTGAGTTGAACATGAAGCAGAGTCTGGGCAGAGTGATAAAGAGGAGGGGCATTGGTGGGAAGTGGGCATGGAATTTTTGATAAGGGACTTAGTCAGAAATAACATTTGAAAGGGACTCAAAGGGGATAAACAGAAGAACCTTGAAAATATCTGGAGAATAGTGGAGAGGAAATGGGCTACGAAATGCCCTTCAATGCTGGGATAGAGATGGCATGTTTGAGAGAGTGGGAAAGTCAGCAGGGCTGGAGCAGAGTGGAGGAGAGGGAGAGAGGAGGGGACTGGGAGATCAGGTCCTACAGGCAGGGGAAGCCCAGACTCTGCATGACTTCTAGCTTACTATGGCACTTTCTTCAAATAAATTGAGCATCTTTACATGATTAAGCATACAGAAGCAATATTAATTTATTTGTTTCTGTCTTGAGACTCTATTGTAGGGGACAAAGGTACACACTAGTTAGAAGGCTACTGGAACACTCTTTGCAAAAGGTGA
Organism: Glaucomys volans; assembly: GCA_020662805.1. Taxonomy (NCBI): domain Eukaryota; kingdom Metazoa; phylum Chordata; class Mammalia; order Rodentia; family Sciuridae; genus Glaucomys; species Glaucomys volans. The sequence continues at coordinate 205,016 of JAJEJO010003884.1, forward strand.
TGATAGTTTGAACCAGAGTGGTTGCAGTAAAAGTGGTGGGAAATGGGAAAATTCAGGTAAATTTTAAAGGAAGGGATTTCAGTAGTTTGTAATACATTAAAAAGTAGATAGGAGAGAAAGAGATTAGGTTGATGCCAAATTTTAAGATTCAGAAATAGAAAGGGTAGCATTTTAATAATGGCTGTGGGAAATGCACAGATAGATCAGTTTTTGGAAGTGAGCATTAAGAAAATTTTTGGAAGTGAGCATTAAGAATTCTGCTTTAAACATGCTAAGCTCAAATGCACATATCTATCACTCATCTTTTATTCGAGAACCCTAGCATCGGTATAAAGCTGAAGCATCTTCAACTGGTGGAAATTTTTACCTAAGAATCACAGTTGGGCTATGCAAAGGTGGATTTCTCATAGTTGATGAATACTCACAAATGCTGCCTGTTTAGATAAATGTGCATGCACATATTGGGGAGAATTGTCATTGCGTTTAGCATGTTTTCAGAGAGGGCCAGACTTCCTAAATATTACTTATTTACTGATAAAGAAATTAAGGAATATGGAGGCTAGAGAATTGTGCAAATTTACAGGATTGATATTTTTCTGGGGTGGAGAACAAGAATGAGAATGCAAATCTTGAGGTGAAAGAGGATGGCAGTAGTCTTTGGCATTTTCCAGTCTCACTGCAACAGAAATGGTGATGATGTTTCCACAGATGGGCATTGCTAATCTGCTTTGCCACATTATATTGTGACCGGTGAAGCTAACTATTATTTCCTTTCAGTTTCTCTAAGAGATGTTAACATGAATTGGAATATAGAAGGTTGCTTCTGGGGAAATGATTAACTTTTTTTTCCATATGGGCAAAATGTGTTCCTGAGAGGAAAGATTACTTGTCCAATGCACACAGGTGATTAGCATCAGAGTTATGTACCAATCGCAGAACTCTTCAATCCCAGGCCAATGAACTTTGCACTTCCAGGACTGTCACTCCTGTATCAATTACATGAGAATAGTGAGAAAAATAATAAATGTATAGATTTTAGCTAGATACTGAACAACACCAGTGTTTGGGCTTAAATTATTTATAGAAACTTGACTTTTTTTCTTTCATAGGCTCAGAATTTATTAATGTCAGGTATTTTTCGTCTCAGAAAAATAAACAGTTATTGTTTTGTGACTATATCAGCTGTGTGGGTTGTGCATTTTACCTGTATAACATTTTCTCCTCTTTTTGGAAATGAGAGCATGGGGGTTGGCAGGTTGTGGAAAAGTTTTTCCAAGATGACCAAGCTACCAATAAGGGAATCAGGCCTTAAACTTGGGTGTCATTTCCATTTTGTAATTCTGCCTATGCCAGACCTGTCTGCCCTCAACCAGGCTGGCTCATATGTTTGTGGGCTGGATCCCAGAGAATGGCTCCACTGTCATGTCTGGGGGTCACTCTGTGTGACTACAGAGAGAGTAGGACCTGATGTCTCATTATCTGGTCAGTTAACCAGAGCTTGTTCACAGATGTGTGGTGGGATTCTGAAGTGAGAAGAGAAACAAGAAAAAAGGATATTGAGACCCAACCTGGCAATCCACATGGGGCAGCCTATGCTGCAACGTGGGACAAACCACTCTTGATATCAGTAATGAATTATGACCATTTTTGTTTGGTACTACAACACATAATTTTTATCCATGATTTAATTTAATTTCCCTCTTTCTACTTTAAACATATAGGCTCTGGTACAAAATATAATGTGATAAAATCTTGTGATATAATTTTATTGTACACAGAAGAGAGAATGATGCCTATGACAATGTAGATTTTTTTTTTTTTTTTTTTTTTTTGCAGTGCTGGATTAGAACCCAGGGCCTTGTGCATGCTAGGCATGCGGTCTACCAACTGCGCTATATCTCTAGCCCACAATGTAGTTTTTAACACAGAGTACTATCAAATTTATTTATACATTCTTTGTAGGATATTATAGCTTCTGAGTTTCATAGTTTTCTAAGAAAAAAAAAGAGATAAAGCAACTTTTGTACTAACCCATATTTTAAAAGGATCTTTCTTAGACTTCAACAGCATTTTAAGGAGATATTATTATGGAAATAGAAATTTTTGTTTAGAGATGAGATTAAGACTGATGGTCTTTGAATCCCGTGTACCAGGATGTGCTTCTAGTTCATATAATGCTCTCTAATTCTGCCTAGAATTTTAAATGCCTCTTTTCTGTCTTCAGAAGATTAGAAGGCTAATATTAACCATTGACAAAGGAATGAAGATTTCAGCGTTTCCACTTGAGAGTGAAGATTACTCCCTTCAATACACTTTCAGACCTTCAGCCTGAGTGAACTTTACATAAGTAAATCTGATCACGCTCATTCCTTATAATGTCTATTGGCTTCCATTCTATTGCCTTAAAGGATAAAATTCTTTTATATAACTTGCAAAAGTTTCATTTGTATTTTTTGTTAGCAGGGATTAAATCCAGGGGCTCTTAACCACTGAGCCACATGCTTCCAACCTTCCTTTTATTTTTATTTTTTATTTTGAGACAGACTCTCACTAAGTGTTTAGGGCCTAAGTTTCTGAGGCTGGTTTTAAATGTATGGTCCTCCAGCCTCAGCTTCCTGAGTTGCTGGAAAAGTTGTGTAATCTAGTGACACTTTTGGCTCTTCCAAGGCACCTCTACCCATCCATCTTTATTTAATTTCTCTGTTTCTTTAGCTCACTAGTTTCTCTCAGGTGAAAACTCTGATAACTTAATTTTCTTGGGATGGGATTTTCTTCCACTCACTTGTTACGAACATAGAGTATTACTTGGCCCAATTCCTATATTTCAAAGTCTCCTTTAGTTCTTCTTCTGGGAAAATGCTAAGCAGTAGACTTGACAATTTATTCTATTAATCATTTTCCTCTTGAAGTCAGAAAAACAAATGTAGCAAAAGATAACCATAAATTCCTGCCAAGATAATTCTGCTCATGCTTGATCAGATTTGGAACAAAACTTACAGCTTGCAAATGAAGGACAGCACAGCACGATATAGCTAATTGTGGAGCTTTGAGGATGTGTGAAATCATTACTGAAAGATCAGTCATGTGTGTGATCTTGTATGGTGAAGTCTTAGGTGATGAGAACTGGTGGAAGATAGGGTTATGCAGGTAAGTTAAAACCTGCTCATGGAACCTTGGGTATAGGACTAAAGAGCCTGTACTCCACAGGCTAATAAAAGAGAGATGTCTTATGTACTGAGAATGAAAGAGGTGGACTTAGGTTTTCAAGCTGAGTTGTTTACAGTATCAATCAAATCAAATCACTGATCCTCATTGCCTATATTTGAAATATTAAGTCATTCATACCTTCCTTCCTAGGAATAAAGAACACTGGATAAATGAAGCAGTCAAGATCTTGAGTTTGCATTTCTGCTTAGAACACTGACTGGTTTTTCTAGAAGGTAAATATTTTGAATCTGGAAATATATCAGCATTCTCTCTTAGTTTCAGCTTCTCCCTTTGCTTCAACAGCTAGAAACAGGTCAGCTGTTTATTGGAACATTGATTCTAATTTGGTGATGTTTTAATTAGACAGCTCTTCTTAGCTTCTCTATGAGAACTTTGGCGATTCAGGATTTGGAATTTAAAGGATTCCTGATTTCTTAATATCTTGCCAATCAAAATTGGGTTCTTCCTATTGTTCAGCATCCACCACATCAGAAAATGCCTGAACTATGCACACAAAACTCATCGGCTGGAGAAAAGTTAGTTGTAAGAGGTTTGCAGGTAGACAGAGGGTTACAGCATTGCCTTAACTAGGAGAATATGAGATAGCAAGTATTCACCCATGAGAGAGAAACGGCAGTGGTGGAGAGCACATATTCTTCTTTCTTTCACTTTTTATTTTTAAAAAATTTTTAAACAAATTTATTTTAACTGACACATAAAACATAAAATTATATATACCACATACCATGTGACATTTTGATACGTATATACATTTCATAATGTTTAATGTAGGTAAATGCATCTATCTACCCATTTATCATTTCTTTATAGTAAAACACTCAAAAGTCCTTCTTTTTAGCTTTTAAATATATGTAGTACATTGTCAATTTCTATGATCACTCTACTGTTCAATAGCATGCCAGAACTTCTCTCTCCAATCTAATTAAACTTGGTATCTGAGCAGAGACTATTAATTAAATAGATTCTAAGTTCCAATACCAGTTCTACTGTTGACTTGCTCTGTGACTTTGTTTACTTTAACATTTTATGCTTCAGTTTCCTCCACTATATCATGAGGAACATAATTCCACTGACATTACAAAGTTGTGCTGAAAATTAAGTTAGTTAAATTTAATATAAGACTGTGAATAGAAACTGGTACATGATCAGAAGTGTATTTATTTTTCTATTTGTACTATAGCAGGAGGGATGGGAAAATATATTTTTACACCATCCTTGACACACAAGAAATTTTCAATGATCTATAGAAGGATACTGAATTTTTTTTTGAGTGCCTACTATGTATTAAAACTTGACCTTGGTGTTTTCTTGTATTTATTTTTTCCTCAGAAAATCTTCCAGGAAATTATTAGCAATCTTCATTAATTTCATCTTTTTTTGTGAGAATAAGAGATGTGTCTTAAAGATGACAAGTGAATTACCTAATTTTAAAATCATTTTGCACCAATCCCAATGGTCTTTCCAAGTCAGATGGAAGTTCTAAAATTTTAGACAGTAAAAAATGAAATTGCTTATTAGAAACTGCTGATTCAATTGATATACTTGCTATGTTATTTCAAAAGGAAAATCTGTAAGTGACTTATTCACTGGTAACCATAATCAGGCTTTCCCCTTGGTGGACATGGAAGTGGGAAATCGCACTCTCCTGACTGAATTCATCTTGGTGGGCATCTCAGCAGACCCCAGATGGCAGCCAATTCTTTTTGGAATATTTCTGGTGCTTTATTTGGTGACATTGTCAGGGAACATGACCCTGATTATCTTAATCAGGATTGATTCCCGCCTGCATACACCTATGTACTTTTTCATTGGCAATCTGTCTTTCTTGGATTTCTGGTATACCTCTGTATATACCCCTAAAATCCTGGCCAACTGTATCTCAGAAGATAAGCGCATTTCCTTGGCTGGATGTGGGGCTCAGTTGTTCTTCTCCTGTGTGGTGGCCTACACCGAGTGCTATCTCCTAGCCACCATGGCCTATGACCGCCATGCAGCAATTTGTAACCCATTGCTTTATTCAGGTATCATGTCTACTTCTCTCTGCACTAGGCTGGTTGCTGGCTCCTACATAGGAGGCTTTCTGAATGCCATAGCTCACACAGCTAACACCTTCCGCCTGAGTTTCTGTGGTAAAAATATCATTGACCATTTTTTCTGTGATGCACCACCATTGGTAAAAATGTCTTGCACAGACACTCAGGTCTATGAAAAAATCCTCCTGGGTGTGGTGGGCTTCACTGTTCTCTCCAGCATTCTCGCCATCCTCATCTCCTACTTCAACATCTTCTTGGCCATCCTGAGGATCAGCTCAGCTTCTGGGAGGCGCAAGGCATTCTCCACCTGTGCTTCCCACCTGGTCTCTGTCATGCTCTTCTATGGCTCCTTGCTCTTCATGTATTCAAGGCCCAGTTCCACCTACTCCTTGGAGAAAGACAAAGTGGCTGCCCTGTTTTACACCGTACTAAACCCACTGCTCAACCCTCTCATCTACAGCCTGAGAAACAAAGACGTCAAAGAGGCCTTCAGGAAAGCAACACAGATCATCCGACCACAAGCATGAAGGTTGTTTTCTAGTTGAATACTGTTAATACATTTTCCAAGTAATTGACTTGTAGACGTGTGGACCCATTCCTGTATTTCATTTAAATTAAAAAAATCATACTTTAAACAATGAGGTATCAAACAAAAAACTCAAAGTGTTATTATTTTTTTTTATGAAACAAACTCTTCTAAACCTGCAGTACTAGGTTGTTTCATACACCATAATGTTATTTTGCTTCTTTGCAGTACTAGAGTTTTCATAAAACTCATTTTGTTACCTGTCATTGGGAGGTTTGGGGGAAAGAAAGAGGAAATTGAATAGTTCTAAGCATGAAGTTTAACTTGAAAACTTGCTAAACTATCATTACTAGGTGAGGAGAAGATATGGAATGGTGAGACTCCTGAACATTTGCTCTGGATTTTACAAATAATTATTTTTAGTAAGATGCTTCCTCTAAATTCCTTCATAGAGCTGTAACTGAATATACAGAAACTATATTTGTAAGCCTCATTTCCTCTATGTCTAACATTATTCAAAATATTTAAGAGTTGTTTAGACTAAAAAACAACAAATCCTTTCTAAATCCATGGAGAAATACATGTCCTTAGGACTGCACTTCTACAAGACTGTTCTCTCCTAGGGAGAGTGAGTTCTTCACCATATTCTCCCTTAGGTCACACAGCCATGGAACCCCACTAAGGGAAAAGAACAACATCATACTAAATGAAATAAATCAACAACAACAACAACAACCAAAAAAACCCATTGGTAAGGACTGCAGTTCCCTCTGCCTTTTCCTTTGTCCTGGCCAAGAAACATAGGATGCCTGACCATGTGGCAACCAATTGCATGTTCTCCTAGGACGCTTGCAACCGAGTGGGGAGCTTGATCATCAGCAGAAACTGACAGAGGTGTTTAGGTTGTTGCCTGAAACAATGAATGACCAAATATATTGCTAAATGCATGGGAACCCTGACTTTGAGTCAAATCTCTTTAGCCCTCATATAAACTCAGTAACTCATCCCCATCAGTGGACACAACTAGGTATGGCATCCACCATGTTGCTGTCCTTTGCAAGGACACACTGCAGTGCTCCTGTATTTAAGGCTCCCTAATGAATGCTGTGAATTTATTGATCCATCGTGATTATTTCTTGGAATCCCACTAAACCCTCTCTAGGATGGTTTGGGGTATTCCCTTAGGGGAACTGCTCTGCCACAGCTCTTAGGGAAATTCCAACTATAGGTTCTGGTGGACAGGACAACCTTATAGACCTAGTGCTGGTACTTTTCCACATAATATTTTAATTACGAAAACATAGCTTACAGTTCAATATTTAGTCTATGACAGATTTGGTTGATAATTTATTTAACACCCTTTACAAGAGTATAAGTGAAGGACAATCAATTTAGTTTTACAGAAGTGGAGCTTCTAGCTCATAGGTTGGGATATTGTCATTGAAAGGTGATTGCAACTGATGAAATGATCACATTTACAATATTCATTAAAATTAGAAACATTAGAACTAGTAGTTGTAGACACTATGTCATTTGTATTAGCTTGAAATTTCTTATCTTTAATTTTACCTGCATTTTCTTATATATCAATGCTTTTTCTCTCTTTTCATAAAAAATCTTGATATTCCTATCATTGAGGAAGATCGACTAATACTTAAGGAATAGTATATTTGGTCAACAATATCAATACATATTATGTTTCTTTTACATCCCCATGATACTCCACTATGTAGGGAGAAATAATTGGGTCTACATTAGGAGAGAGATAACAAAGTAAAATTTAATCTTTGGCATTCCAGAAGTATTACATACACACTTACATTTTGCATTTGGTCCAGCTACTACTTTTGGAAAATTATACTAATATTTAAATGAATCTATAATCAGTAGTAGAAATTCTAGTCTAATCACTAAAACAGAGAAACTAATACAAATAAAAAAATATGTGTTGAATTTAATTACATAGAAATTTATATTTTAAAATCCTATTCCCCATTCTTCCCCAGGAGCAGTGTGATATAGCTTAGCCCTGATCTGAAAAAAGTATATAAACTTAGACTTCGGACTGAGCCAACTTAAAAAGCTTTTTCAGGGCTTCTTTAACATCTCTGTTTCTCAGACTGTAGATCATGGGGTTCAACATGGGGAACAATACAGTATAAAAGGTAGAGACTATTTTGTCCCTCTCAAGTGAATAGCTGGAACTTGGGCGAGAGTAGATGTAGAGGATGGAGCCATAGTACAAGGTGACAGAGACCAGGTGGGAGGAGCAGGTGGAGAAGGCCTTGAGGCGGCCCTGGGTGGAGCGGATCCTCAAGATGGCCACGATGATGAAGAGGTAAGAGGCCAGGATGAGCAGGGTGGGGGTAATGACGTTGGAGGCCAGGAGGAAGAAGAGCACAGACTGGTAGCTCTCCTTCACATCACATGCCAACTTTACTAGGGGTGGGACATCACAGAAAAAGTCATCAATGATGTTGTCACCACAGAAATCCAAGGTGAATGTGTTGCTGGTTAATATTATTGCATTGACAAAACCCCCAGTATAGGAGTATAGAACCAAACAGAGGCACAATCTCCTTGACATGGCCTGAGCGTAAAGCAAGGGGTTGGAAATAGCCATATAACGGTCATAAGCCATGGCAGCCAGCAGATAGCACTCACTGTAGGCCAGCCCTGCAGAGAAGAAGAACTGAGCCAGGCATCCAGCAAAGGAGATGCTTTTGTCTTCGGAGATACAGGTCACTAGGATCTTTGGGGTGTAGACAGAAGAATACCAGAGATCCAGGAAAGACAGATTTCCAATGAAAAAATACATGGGTGTGTGGAGCCTAGTGTCATTACAGATGAGCACAATGAGGGTGGTGTTTCCTACCAAAGTCGCGGAGTACACTCCAAGGAACATAACAAAGAGGACCAGCTGCATCACGGGGTCTGTTGTGAAGCCCAACAAGATGAACTCAGTCACTGTGTGATTGCTCCTCTCCATGCCTTAGAGAGCTTTCACCAATGGATGGAGTAGGGAAGATTTACTTGCCACAACCACTCTGCTAAGCCCCTGTGATGTGCTCGAAACTAAACAGGAACCTTGCCTCCCTTTTGCAAGTGACCGGAATTTTCTGAGATCAATTTCAATATATGAAAATACATTTAATAATAGAAAATTCAAAATGATGTTGAGGGTTTGTGTACTTAACCTTTTGTTACTATGACCAAAATATCTGACAAGAACAACTTAGAGGAGGAAAAGTTTGTTTTGGTTCATGGTTTCAGAGGTTCAGTCTGTGGTCAGCCAATTCCATTGCTTTGGGCACGAGGTAAGATGGTAATCATGGCAGAAGGGCATGGTCAAGGAAATCTGCTCACCATGTGGCAGCTAAGAAGCAGAGAGAGAGTGAGAATGAGAGAGAGAGAGAAGAGCCAGGTTGGAGGACAAGATATAATCTCTGAGGGAATGCCCCTGTGACTTACCTCCTCCAGTGATGAGACACCCATTTATAATTAACTACACAGTACAATAGTCTTTTAGAATTTTAAATCTATCAAATAGATTAATCCACAGATTAATTACACTCTCATAATCAAATCATTTCACCTCTGCAGATTCCTGCATTAACACAGGTACCTTTGGGGAATATGTTATATTCAAACCTCAAAGGATTTGTTATTTTTGCAAAAAAATTTTCTTTAGCTCCAGGTACTGTTTTAGACACCAAGACATAGCTGTGAATTTGAGAGGACTGACTCTTAATTTATATAGACTTTATTTTACAAGGCAAAGATATGAAGAAAACAAATAAATCAATAAATAGACAGATTTTCAGTTAATGTCTTATGCTATTACAAAAATTAAACCAGATAATGGGATAATAATGAAGTAGGAGCTAATTGAATTTAGACATGGAGAAAAAACAATTTTCCCATTTTCCAGCTAAGAATTGACTCATTCAGAGCCCACAATAAGTGGGATGTCCCTGTGATTTAAGAGGCAATGGGAATGTCTTTTAATACAGTCTCAGAGAATTTTCTATTCCTGAAGTCAGCGAGAAGGGTTGACACGTTTATCATGAATCGCAGAGAATGAATCAGATGGAGAGTCAGGGTGACATTAGAATGAGCACCAATAAATCAACCTATTTTTATATCAGATAAAAGTAAATCTGATGTCATTGTGGGTTTTGGGGGTCTAAAAGCCTGGTACTAACATTATTTCCCAGTCTCTATACCTAGTCACGGACGAATTTTTTTTAAAAGACTGTCATTCTAAGTGTTTAGCAGTAGTTCAGAATTCTATCATATTGAAAAATCTCTTTTTTTAAAAACAAATTTTTTTTATTGCTTCCTTCACGGTCCAAAATGAAATTTATAGTTGATGTATAATTTGTCAACTCTTCTAAGTCAAATGTAAAAGACATAAATCAAACTATTTTATAATATGATTATTATATGATAATAATTACAATGTAGAATTTGTTGTACAAGATGCAAATTCAGTATGTAAAAGCTGGATCACTTTGTGAAATAGGTACTTTAGCAAAGTAGATAATACATTTAGAAGCACCATGAAGATATTAGAGTCTTGAATACTACAAATGGCATTAACATTGGTGATGAGATTTTACTGACAAGGTGAGCAATTACCAACAAACCTCCAAACAGACAAATGAAAATTATTTTTCAAATTGAAATTCCTAGATAAATTTCCTAAGTATAGGAAAAAACTTGCAAATACCTATTTTCCTTCATCATAGAGTGGAATTGATTTCAGACTCATAAAGATCTTTTTCAGCGCACAGATATCCATCAAGACCCTAGATGTAAATGTTGAGACAGTTATCCTTTGCATAGGATTGTCTCACAGATGAAAGACATTTCTCACCTGGGTTTCTACATATTAAATAGTCACCCAGGCCCCTAGTCTTTATGGCATTCAAAAACCCCAGTACAGAGTTGAAGATGTTCTTAAAGGATGTTACCAAATATTAGGAAACTCCGCTCCAAAACTTTATATTTTATTTTGTGAATCTTCATAGGTTGTTCTAGGAACCATGGGAAGAATAGAAAAATCATTAGAGAACATCGTGTTCCCATTACCTGTAGTGATATGGCCCTTAATTTACTGTGTCACTGAGGTCAGAGAAAAGAGCTTACTAGGATGTAAATTTTGATAGCAAGGATTTTTGTCCACTTCATACACTAGTATATTTCTAATGTCTATGAATACTTGACCTATAACAGACACACAAGAAATACTTACTGAATGAATGGGCAGCCTTGATTCAGAAGAGAAACAACTCATATGATCAATGTTCTAGGTGGCCTCAAATGGTGTCATATAGCCCTAAACCACCATAATTTTTTTTTTTTGATATCCCACATGCATGCCCTGACACCAGCAAACTCAGATTAAATGTGTTCTTTGCAGATCCTGATAAGGAAGAAACAAATTTAACTAGCTCTAAAATGATTGGCCTGACCAAATTTTTGTTTACCTGAATAGAGTGCATCTGCAAATAAAGTATTTTCCATGTCTGCAATAGATTGCCTGTTATTAGATGTCATGATGGATAGAAATAGGAAACATACCTTAGAAATCAGAGCTGTCCATCAATCCAGAGAGAGCTACAAAAAGCCCTTGACTTTCAAGCAATTAATAAGGACTTAAGTTCTCCACCACAATCAGCAATACAAAGGCTTTACTCATAAGTAGCCTGGACAATTTATCTCTTAGAATGGTTGTAAAGAAGTCAACCCAGCTGCAGAGCAAGTAAATGCCCAGCATGTTGTAAACACCAGAGGAACAAGTGATTCTCAATTCTTTGTAGATAAAATCACCTGCTAATTTAGCAGGTTGAAGGTGAGTCCCAAAGAACCTGCTTTCATGAAAGTAGTCCAAGTCTTTTGAAATTGTAAATCACACTGAGAAATGCTGAAATGAATACCACTTCTATTATTATTATTATTATTATTATTATTATTATTATTATTAATTATAGGAGCCTTGCCTGTATTGCAATGTTGTGAAGACTCTAGGAGTTAATGCATGTAAAGATGTGGTTCAGAATTTTATAAATTTCAAAAGATGAGTCATAACAGATTTATGTTTCAGTCCTGATATTAACAATTTCTAGAGTTGTGACATTGTGACACTTACTTAAATACTCCAATCTCACTGTTCTTGTCTATGAAAGGGGATAATAATAATTTTCTCATATGACTGCAAGAAGATTTAAAAGAGATATTTACATAAGGTACTTAATACACTGTCATGTAAACTATCTGTTCTATGCAAATAATGACCCTATGCTGGTGTAGAGCAGCAGCATTGTGTTTTTATTTAAAATACTGCAATGGATTAGATTTGTGCTTGATACGGATGCTTCTGTGTGCTTGCAGTCCTCTATTGACATTTTCTTCTGCCCCATCACCACTGCCTTTGCAGGATAGACCTCTCAATGGCCTACCTGTCCATCGGGAGCCCAGGGGATGCTCCAGCCCCTAGACTCTGTCATATCGCATTAAAGTTTTCTCCTGTTAAGTCTATTCTATCAGAATAGATAATTAGCTTTTATTGGGTTCCAGTCTCTTTAAATTTTATTAAAAAACTATGTAATTCTTTTCACTTGAGGAAAAAAAAAAAAAAAAAGATGCTCATGGCTCACCCTGGGTCACACAAAGAAAGGGCACAAATTTCCTCGGCATTTCCCATACAGCAGGAGTACGACTGATGAAAGGCTGATCCTGTATTTTTAAATCAGAACAAGAAAATCAGTTTACCTGGCAGGATATGTTAATCAGCCTCCATACTTACCTTCCTAACAAAGGGTATTTTTTGTATGATAAGCAAAAAATTAATTTTCCATTCAAAATTATTAACAGCCACCCTTTGCTGTTTAAGATAAGCTTCATTATCAGAGGTCTTCTCAAAAATACCATAAGTCTTTATCTTTCCTAAGGAATATCAAACTGAAAGAACTTAAGCTTTTATTGATGTTTTTGTCCTCTGAACTAATGCTACTTCATTCACCTCCTTTGGTCTTGAGATATTAATAAGGCTGCTTCTTCCCTTAGTGGTTCCTATTGGACTCTTCTTAGCACATTTAGTTTTCTTCTGCTTCTATTTTTCTGTAGAGTTAATGGCTAATTTTTGTGTTACCAATATTGTGAAGTTCTACTTCTCCGTGTGAACTCAGAAATTAAAACAGGAAGATAATAAAGACATTTCAAAAGAGGCCTCTTCTTTTGGCCTTACAAGAAGTTAGAATATGGAAGGCTATTAAACTGATTTTTGAGGAAGAAATAAAATTTTCTATCTCTAACACCTGAATTCAGCAACTTACCTAAGGTTTTCAGTGACAACAACATGTCAACAGAATTCAAATCTGCAAGCTCCAGAATCTTTTATGCCAGTTTCTAGATTCCCAGGGTTATAGATTGCTGTTCCCCTCAGGATTTCATTGCTTGGGGAGGAACTAACAAGACAATTAAATGGAATTGTGTGTTGACAAATCAGGTGTTATTAAGTAAAGTTGAGAAAGCTTTTTTTCGAGACTGTGTTTATGCTGTGTTATGTGTAGTGGGATCTACCACTGCCTAACCATCACCAGCCCCCTATCTTCCTCATTCTAGGACTTCAGGAACCATCATGGTACTAAAGCATTAAATGCATTGTTAAGAATGACATCAGGGCTGGGGATATAGCTCAGTTGGGAGAGTGCATGCCTGGCATGCACAAGGCCCTGGGTGCAATCCCCAGCACCACAAAAAAGAAAAAAGAAAAGAATGTCATTAGTATCCTTGTAAAGTTCTGCAGAGCTGCCTTCAGTGGGCGAGGGATCAAGGTGAGAGAGGCTGCAAAGCACTTAGATTCCCAGAACAGCAGAAACCATGTTGTAGTACATAACTGTGAAGACAAGATGGGGGTGATTGCTCATATATACAAAAATACTAGATGACAGTGGACACTTTGTTGGGCAGAATCTGTGGCAATAATTACTGGATTTGCAGATTCTTATGGAAGGGAGAAGATGGAAAGCAGACAAGGCACTCTTTTTCTTGTAAAGAAGAGACATTTAAAGGAGAAATAACTCAAATTGTCTCAGTATAGGAATATAATCTCACATAATTCTCTCATCTAAGCTGGTAGAAGGGGAAGCTGATTTCCCTTTAATCTTGAAGACATAGACACTTCATATAATAAAATCTTTACCTGTTCAATTCTACCGTGGTATGTGCTTGGAGGATTCAGAGTAACACAACATCTTTTGCATGATAGGCCAGTAGAATTTAACTCACCTACCCATGAAATGCAGAAGGTAATTCAGTCAGTCATAGCAATCCCTAGGTCTTCCCTTTAGCAGGATATCCATGATATTTATGATTCTTGCTCTTGATTCACACATTTTAGGTAGCAAGGTTTTAGATCATGGTAAGGAGCATGGACTTTATTTTGATTATAAGAGTTGAAAATTTTAAGCAAAAAATATATTTGATCTGAATTATGACAAAATCATGAGATACTTTGACTTCATGAGAAAAATGTGTTTTACTGAAAGAAAAACAGGGCAGTGTACTAGTTAGGTGAGAAAAGTCATGGCAGTGCCTCTGTTTGAAATCATCTTGACAAGTGGAGGAAAAAGGAGAGGAGACCTTGGTTTCTTTGAGCCCAAATATGGTTTCCATTCTTGCTGCCGTGGCTCACTGCAATGGACACACTATGCAAGCTCAGCAATCTAGGGAAGCAAAGAGTGAATCTCATTTTGTACACTTCCCACTTCACAACTGGTTATAAAAGATTAATGGTTATTATGGGAGATTCTGGAACTAGCTGTTTTGAATCTTGGAGTATTGGAATGAAGTGTTTCCTGCAACTTTGGTAAGTTGTGTGACGCAGATATTATTAGTAGCGTAGAATTTTTATTTTTCTCCAATGAATGTCTACTCCAATTGATGCTCAGTAGTGGACATCAGTAATGGAGCATAAGTGTCTTCACACTGTCCTTTTCTGAAGATCCATCCATGTACCTCTCCAAGTTTAATTTTTCAGTGTTGTGCTCACTTCTTGATCCATCAGTTTCTGCTCATGAAACTATGTAGACTTGCATCTGGGACCACCACCCCTCTTAAACTCAAAGAACACATCAGCATTCCCCTTGAGAGTCTTTATCTGCGTATGTGGGTGCTAAATTTCTATCTCTAATCCTACTGCCCAGCCAAAACTTCAGCAACTCTCTTAAGTTAGCTGTGGCTGTATTTTAGAAAGATGTGGCTTGGATCTGAAGTGTCTCCCAGAAGCCCTGGGCTTGGTTCCAGTGCAGTTGTGTTCCTTGGTGGTGACTTTGGAAGGGTGACTTGGTTATGAGGGCTCTGACCCCATCATTGGAGTAGCACTGAACATCTGTAGGAGACCAGAAAATCTCTTGAAGCTGTATTATGGTTTCTCCAAATGCTCTTTCAAATAAGATAGTCATAGATTACAGACCAAAAGACCCCATTTTTTTTTTTATTCCAGGGAGTGAACCTAGGCATGCTTAAACAATGAGCCACATTTCAGCCCTTTTTAAAAAAATTTGTTTTGAGACAGGATCTCACCAAGTCCTTGGGCCCTCGTTGACGTTTTACAACATGTTTATATATTTAGCAGCAAATTTTCCACTAAAGGCTATAATTTTTCACTCAATAGCTATAATTTTTCAAAAGGAATGTTCTAATCTCAAAGAAGTAATCTCTTCATTTTTAAAGCATCATTTATAATCTTTAAATTGCATTGCTTAGAAATGTATTGAATAAATTATCATCTAAACACCTGCTATGAGATCAATATGGAGCTGTTAGTTCCTGCAGAAAACCTTCTGTTGCAAGAAAATATCACTGGGTCTTGTTAGTTTGATTTTAAAATTTTATTCCATTAATGCTGCTACTTTCCACTAGCAGAGCTTACATTGTATGGCCACAAGAGTGCACTATGAGGTCCTCACTCCATGAAAGACATTCTGGTGTAAGATCCCCCAAATACATCTTTCATTGTGGATTGACCAAGTGTTTTTTCCATTAAGACTAAACACTTTGACAGTTATTATGTTAACATAGGAGGTAAAAGGTTTACACAAATGTATTATGTATATCCAATGGGAATGTAAATGTTCATTCAAATATAAATGTATATTCAATGGGAGAGTTTGAAAGAAATTTTGAGGGGATATCTTAATAGAAATAAACATTTGTAAAGATTTCAGCAAATTTCTAGCAATCTAACCATTTCTTATCATTTGCTAATCCAATGAAGTTTCCTCACCAAACTTAAAACTCGGACGATATGCAAGAAACACATGTGAGTCCTTTTATCTCTATCCAAAATCTTCCAAAAGAAACCAAGAGAATTTTATGAAAAACATAGTATGCACAGAGGCAAAACACCATATTACAGGACTTAATCCAATATTACAGATTTTAGAATGCACATCACACACACACACACACACACACACACACACACAAATCAACAGAGTGGTGTTTGCTCAGTATTTCATTATTATAACTACTCTGTTTAAATGAAATACAGAAATGTATACAAACATATCTGTAAGTCTATGAGATGTGGCAGCACATATCTTAATCTCAGCTATTTGGGAAAGTGATTGAGGAGGATGCCAAGTTCCAGGCCATCCTGGGCAACAGAGTGTAACCCTGCTCCCCCCCAAAAAAAAAATGTCCATGAGGGGTGGACTTATAACTCAGTGGTAGAACAATTGCCAATTATGTGTGAGGCCTTGGATTCAATACCTCGTACCGCAGAACAAGACATAATGAGATAAAGCAAATAAACCAACAAAACATCCCTACAAGTCAACAACATGTAAACTGAAACAAGAGCATTAAAGACAACCTTCAAGCTGTGGTCATATCATCAGAATTGCCTTCCTGAAGGCTTCTTTGACATCTTTGTTTCTGAAGCTGTAGATGAGAGGGTTGAGCAGTGGGTTGATGATGGTGTAGAACAGGGCGGCCACCTTGTCTCTCTCCAGGGAGTAGCTGGAACTGGGCCTGGAGTATACGAAGAGCAGGGAGCCATAGAAGAGCATGACGGAGACCAGGTGGGAAGCACAGGTGGAGAATGCCTTGCGCCTTCCCGAGGCTGAGCGGATCCTCAGGATGGCCAGTAGGATGTTGAAGTAGGAGATGAGGATGGAGAGAAGGCAGGAGAGGACAGTGAATCCCACCAAACTGGAAAGGATGATCAGGTAGACCCGAGTGTCTGTGCAGGACATCTTCACCAATGGCAGCACATCACATAAAAAGTGGTTGATGACATTTTCACCACAGAAACTCAGGCGGAAGGTGTTAGCCGTGTGGGCTATGGCATTCAGCAAGCCTCCTATGTAGGAGCCAGCAACCAGCCCAATACACACAGAAGCAGACATGGTGCCTGAATAAAGCAACGGGTTACAAATTGCTGCATGGCGGTCGTAGGCCATGGCGGCCAGGAGATAGCACTCGGTATAGGCTGCTAAGCAAGAAAAGAAAAACTGAGCCCCGCATCCAGCCAAGGAAATCCGTCTATCTTCTGAGACACAGTTGGCCAGGATTTTAGGGGTATATACAGAGGTGTACCAGAAATCCAAAAAAGACAGACTGCCAATGAAGAAGTACATAGGTGTATGCAGGCGGGAATCAATCTTGATTAAGATAACCAGGGTCATGTTCCCTGACATGGTTAGCAAGTAGAGCATCAGAAATATTACAAACAGAATCAGCTGCCACTGGGGATCTGCTGAGATGCCCAACAAGATGAATTCAGTCAGAAGGGTGCGATTTCCGACTTCCATATCCACGAAGGGGAAAGCCTGAATATCATAATGAGGTGAAAAAATAACTTAGTGAGAATTTTAGATATTTAGAGAAATAAACAGAGTATCAATTAAGTCAATAATTCTTT
This sequence comes from Glaucomys volans, assembly GCA_020662805.1. Lineage (NCBI taxonomy): Eukaryota > Metazoa > Chordata > Mammalia > Rodentia > Sciuridae > Glaucomys > Glaucomys volans. The sequence continues at coordinate 222,738 of JAJEJO010003884.1, forward strand.
GGGAGGTTGTGCAAATTGATTTCTTTCTATGTAGAATCATAAGACACCAGTGTCTGATTTTGGAAAACTACTGGGATTGGAGTCAAAATCTTGTTTTAAAATGAGAGCTTCCATTTATTACCTGTTTAATGCAGGGTCATTCCCTTATCAAACCAGTAAGAAGAAATCAGCTTACAAAGATGACTAACAGCTTCCTGGCAGGCTGTCTGATTATGTAAAAATTCACATGAGAGCACCATGCTGAATTCTTGGTACATAGTCTGTATTTGAAAAAAATTTCAGCACCTGTCCATAACTTAAGAAACATCTATGTGTCAGGTAGTGTGATGGTATTTATAGGAATGCTGATGTATTGCACTCTTCCTGCTGCTACAGTGCAATTAGAAGTTTCATATGAGGAGCTCTGTGCCAGTTACCACTCAGGTCCTATGCTTAACCAGTTTAATTCTCACCTTAACTTTATAAGGAAGGTAGTTTTATGATGATCTTGTTACAGTTGGAGCAACTGAAGCACAAAGTATTTAGGTAGCAAGTCCAAGGTCACAGAGCTGAACTGCACAGCTCATAATTACCTAGAATTCTTAACTGAATGTGTGTGCTCCAAACATTAAGTCCTTCACCATTCTTAGAAGTGCATGGGTCTTTTGTCCGAATTTTTCCTTCCCAAGACAATGCTACAGCTCACTAAAACATGAATTTCTTTACTTATCAAAATTGAGCTATTTCCAGTTTCCTTCCAGGTGATATGAAATCACATACATGTTCAAGACAATTTTTGATGTTGTGAGGAGAACTCAATTTTTTATGTTAAGGTAGTGAGAGATCATGAATCTTTTAAGTTCAATGCTGAAACTACACACATCTTAGAAGAAAGATGAAAGGAGAAATTCAATTAAATACATTACTAATTTTTCATACATCTATATAATTTAAAATAAACCTTTCCAAAAATTACTATTGAGATCACTGACTCCCTCCCTAACCATTAAAGGAGATGGAGCAAATTAACACCCAGGAGAAAATTATTATTCGTTTCAAGGTTATAAGCATTTACCTTTGAGCTAAGTCAATGTAAACATTGTAACCAGCATGCCAAACCAAGGCCTCTCGCTCTAGGTTCACTGCTCCTGTGTGTTAGAAATCGAGATGCATGATCCTCATCTTTCAAATGTAGCTGATGATATTCAGAAAGGACTTAATGAAATTGATGACACTGTAGTGAAAGTAACTGGGGGTTGTGGAGACTCTTCTATTTCTTGAACTGTTATTACACAATGTATCTTCTCATTAGCATTTCAAAACCGAGGCTCAGTGCTGCACCTAAGGACCCAGAAAATGCCTTTAAACCCATAAAGACAGAAGGTATTACCAACGTGAGGAATAAGTATGACCCCAGAATGAATGAATGAAGGTCTCATTCTGTAACCTGTTGAGACCTGTACTCTGGTAAAGAGGGAAAAAGGAAGAATTAAAAATTCTACGTTGAGTCAAGACAGATTGTTCAAAATTCAACCTAATTTTGGAGGACAGTATGGTCATCAATTTCTCCTCTAAAGGGGGCATTTCTATTTGCATAACCAAATCCTCTAAAAATATCAGGAAAAGATAAAAACAAGAACTTTTTTAGAGTATGTATTTGGTCATCAAATTTCTTATCTCCATTTCTACACAAAAACTCTCAGGTCTTGCAATGGATGGATTAACTCATTAGACTGAAAACTTGAGGATACTCCATTAAATAAACCTGATATTTTGGTTATGGTTCTGACTTCTGTGTCCATCACAAGTAGACCACATTGTCTTAGTACCAAAATTCTTACATGTAATTAGAAAAGTTAATCCAATGATCCAATAATCGATGTGTCATTTGTCCAAAAAAATAATAAAAAAGAATGTACCATAGATCTCTCTCTCTTTTTTTTTTTCTTTTTTTTTTTTAACATCTTGCGTTTAGCATGGCCTGGTCAATCATTAGATTACAACCCCAGTTGTCAATAGGCTTTCTGTGATTCTTTCTCACTCATGGAATTTTGTCTTTACCATGTAAATAAGCCTGGGCTCGCTTGTTGGATATTGAGGCATGTAGTGAAATTCTGTCACCCAACCTGACATAAAGTTGGATCACCAGCATGGGCATGAGGCCATTCTGTATGATACAGTGCCTAATGGAGTAAAGAGCTAACCACAAACATATGAGGAAGTCCAGTTGCAGGCAGACAGGTCTGGGACAGGTAGAACTGAATAAATGTAATTCTGTCTGGGTACCAATTTAAATTCCAGTACATAGCAGCTTTAATCTCAAGAAGGAGATTTAACAAGCTCTCAATCTACAATGTTCATCTCTGAGCATGCCAAGAATTTTCAATGCTATATAGATCAGATGCATAGCCCAGAGGCTGGAAAGGAAAGGAATGCAGAAAATGATGGCTACTGTATTCCTAGGGAAAGAAATAATGATTAATTAACTCATGAGAACTGAGATGGTGGAGAAAATAAAAACAATCAAGCTTTTACAAAGAGGCAATTTAAGCCAGGTAGTAGTGTCCTTCAGAATCTTGCTGAATTCTAGAAACTTCATATTTTTGTCATCTACTCTCATGTAATTTTTTAAGTTTCACATATTTTTTGCCAACTTTTTCTATAATGAGAACAAGTAAACTCAATTGTTAACAAATTTGAATTATGCACTATGGCATTATTAACTGTAAGCATCATGTTGTATATTGGAGCCCCAAACTTACTCTGCTTTAACTGAGAGGCTGTGCCCTCTGTCTCCCCACTTCTGTATTCCCCAGCTTCTGACAGCCACCATCCTAGTCTCTCTTTCTATGATTTCACATTTTAGTGAGATCAAACAGTGTTTGTTTTCTTCAGTCTGCCCTACTGCACTAAAATAAATGTTCCACATGTTCATCCATGTAGCAATGAGAATTTTAACAGAAATGGGAACGAAAGTCATATAGTTCATTTGTAGCCACAAAAGGTCCCGTGTATCTAAGGTCATCACAACCAATAAGAGCTAAGCTGGAGCCATCACACTTCCTGATATCAAATTATTTTCCAAAACCATAGGCATCAAAACAGCATATGACTGGCTTAAGAGCACACATATAGACCAATGCAATGTGATGGAGAGCTCAGAAATCAATCTGAGCAACTGATCCTTGAAAATCTCACCAAAAATACACAATGAGAGAGGGAAGGTTTCTTTGTGCCGGGCATTGGAAAAACTGGATATCCACTTGCAAAAGGACGACATCTTTCATACCACTCACAAAAAATAACCTGAAATGGATTAACAACAAAAATATAAGATCTTAAGCTATGCGTATCTAGAAGAAAACACAGGTTAAACACGCTTAATATTTGTCTTAGCAATGATTCTTTTCATATGATACCAGCACAGACAAGGGGTACCAAAATAAAGAGAGGTGATTATATCAAACCTTAACATAATTTGACAAAGGAGTCACAGTCTTGGAAGTACAAATTTCATTGGCCTTGGACTGAGGAATTCTTATGGGGATATAGCTCAGTGATGATTATGTGGGTGATTTTAGGAGAATCATCTCATTTCAGCAACACATTTCATGCATCTAAAATGTTTTTGATACTTTTGCAAACACCAAGATTCTATGATTCTAATTTCTTAACATCTCTTATAGAATCCATTGCAAAAAACAGACAGCCCCACATTACAATACTGTGTAGAGGAGCAGATTAGTAATCTTTATATACGCATTTATCTTTGCATACATAGTACCATAGGATCATTTTGGTTGAACTGAGAGATGAAAGTACAAAAGACTATTACTGCATTCTCCTTTTCACCTCAGTATTTGGATTCTCATTCTCCTTTTCCTAAAAAAATAAACTTTAAGCTTGGGAACATTCTCTATCCACTGCAGTCCTTAACTTGTTTATCTGAAAATAATAAATGATCTGAAACTTTGGGAGTGATGCATTTGTTTAAGGGCAGAACAAAAATGATAACTATAATAGGATAAATATATATACATATGTATACACACATATGCTTGTATACACACAATATGACATATACCTGTATTTCCTGCACTTGATTCTTGGTTAAGATTTCTAGAAATTGAAGATCCCTAAGTTTCTGTCCAGTGCTGACGTTCTATAATAGGAGTTAATTAGCTTAGCATGATTAATGCTGAATTTCCAATTTGTTTCCAGAAAGTGATGAATCTAATCATTCTCTGAATCAATCATTGATATTTTAACTTTTCAGGTTGTCAATCCAAAAATTAGGAATTAACCTACACCTTTGGTCTCCTATCTGCTCTTTAAGAATGCAGAAAATGCTTACATCTTTACCTATCTTGAGTTGAGTCTTTCTAACCACCTGCACTGCTATCAGTCTGGTCTAAACCATCATCATTTTTTGCAGAGTGTACTGAAGATGCTTCTCACTGGTCTAAACACCTGTCCCTGCCATGTTCTATTTCAACACAGCATATAGTATGATAATTAAAACACAAGAAAGGAAGTCGGTAGTTTTAAAATACATAAAGCTCTCAGTTTTTACCAAGTTAAAATTAAATTTCTTACAATGGTTAGGAATTGATTAATGGCTTAAACTGCAAATTCTAATATCCTAACCTTCATGTCTTCTTAATTCTATTCCAGCCTTGCTGACTTTCCCATAGCTCCACCAACAGGACAACTCTGCCCCAATATCAATGATTATTGGCTATTATTTCTCTGTCTGAAAAATTATTCTACATGTGTTTGCAGAATTTATATCCTCTCTTAATTTACAATGCTTCAAATGTCATTTTCCAAAGCCCTTCCTACTAATTTTTGTTCCATGATCACTTTCAACCACCAATCTCCATCCTTCCTGTTTTTTTATTGTATGCTCATGGTGCTCTGTTTCCTTAAGTCTTGTTTATTGAGTTTATTGTCTGTTTTTCATGAGCACAAGGCAGCATTCCTCAGGCAAAAAGAGTTCTCCATTAACTGATCTGCTATAATCCAGCAACAGAACCCTTCCAAATAACTCAGGGACCATTAGTAAATCTTTCTCCAATGAGTAAATGGGGAATTTCCCTTATGTCTTGAAGTTGTTTGTCAAATGTATTGTCTGATTCTAACTTGTTCCAAACCATTCAGGTTATAAATCTACCATCCCCTGGTCTTCCCAAGCACAGTGTGCTGTATCACTACTAAAAAAGAAGATTAAATAAAAAAGATTCATTTTCATGTCCTGAAATCCATTGGAACTGTGAAAGAAATTCCCAATTGATGTGGGAATGTGAAATAATAGGCATAAACTGTCTGAGCTTAGCATGTTAAAGCCTCCTCTATAGAATGGCTTACCGAACTGCACCTTCCCACATAGCTCTCCTCTTCTTTTTCTTCACAAGAGTTCTCAAAGTTCTGTGGAAATAATGTGACCTCTGGAATCTGAAAATGAGAACTAAGAAATGGAACATCCTATCCTAGCAGTTTAGAAAACACAGGGCAAACTTCTTCAAAATTAGAGTTAAAAGCAAAACAATTTTTTGTTCTCTTGATTTCTCCATTGCTTATGTGAATATGCATGGTGTAACAAAACTATCTGACTCAATTTTGAATTGCAGGTGAGCATATATCATTGGATAGAATATGATTAAATTCTGTGTGTGTGTGTGTGTGTGTGTGTGTGTGTGTATCAAAGTGATGATCCATTTAGCGCCAAGCCAGACCTCTCTTCCCTTTGAACTGTCATTTTTAATTTTAGTCACAGAGAGGCCAAACTGCTTTTCTGCACTTGAACTGATGTGCTTACCTTTGGTCAGAAAGGCCAGTTCCTGGAAGTGGCAAACTCTTCCCTGTTCTCAGATGTCTAGGCTTGTCTCTTTGTTGAACTCAATATATGCATTTTCTCAAAAGTCCCTTGAGACTTCTCCCACATAGCAGTATAGAATATGTACTGAAGTCTCCAGAGATTCAATTAGAGTCCATCTGGAATTTGAGGATGATATTAATTAGGTTATGATGAAATGAATAACTTTAAAAAAATTTGCTACCAGAAATTTTACTGCTTTTATTAACAACATGCCATTGTAAGTGTTATAATAGGTCAACAGCAAATGACTCCCATTCATCACATGCACACACATTTGACATGAAGTAGAAGATTAAATGGAAAGTCAGCCTTTATGTGTTTCTAAATATAAAATATTCCAAAAGCAACATTCAGTCATACAATAGGAACAGAAAACTTGACTACTTCAACAATCCTTCCTTGTTTTCCTGATGCAGGTATAAATATACAAACAAATGTGTGAATATAAAAACAAGGATTCAGATTGACTCTTGTGATGCTTCTTTTAAACACATCACAGTGCAATTTGTCTGACAGCTGTTCCAAAACAGAGCTTACTTGACAATCAAAAAGCTGTCAGTGCAAATATATTAACTTGCAAACTAGAAAGACAATAACTCTTCCTGAAGACCTTCAGAAAGCAATATTGCAAGATACCCAAAGGACTTAAAATCAGCATACTACAGTGACACAGCCACATCAATGTTTATAACATCTCAATTCATAATAGTTAAACTATGGAACCAATTTAGGTGCCCTTGAACAGATGAATGCACAAAGTAAATGTGGTATATATTCACAATGGAATACTACTCAGCTTCAAAGAAGAATGAAATTATGGCCTTTGCTAGTAAATGTACGGAGCTGGAGAATATCAAGCTAAGTGAAATAAGCCAAATCCCAAACACCAAATTCTGATTGTTTTATCAGATAAGCAGATGCTGATCCATAATGGGGGATGTAAAGAAAAATGAAGCAATTTTGGATTGTGCAAAGGGGAGTGAGGTGAGTGGAGGGGGCGTGGGAATGCGAAAGATGGTGGAATGAGATGGACATTATTACCCTATGGGCATGTATGATTACACTACTCGTGTGACTCTGCACCATGTACAGCCAGAGGAATGAGAAGAGCTCTCCATTTTGTACAATGTGTCAAAATGCATTCTACTGTCATGCATAACTAATTAGAACAAGTTTTATAGAAAAGGTTGAAAGCAATTAAGTTGCAATATATTTTCTGAGCTGGAAAGATGTTTACTGTTTTATGTTGGAAGGATTCATTCCTATCTCAATAGAACGTATACTTATTGATAAAAAATTAAAAATGCTGGAGATAGACTTGAAATGAGTAACTTTGTATTTAAAGTTGATAAAATGAATCCAATTTACAGCATGATTGTTAAGTGTGTCTGATAATAGACACACTTGAACTACTACTATCAAACTACTTGAACTTTTCTTCAGTGTTTCCTGTGGTCCATAATGTTTCACCTTCTCATAGCCTCTTTTCTGTCTCCAGGCTACAACTCCTTGTCTCATTCATGAGAAAACTGCTATTTATACTTGGTTTTATGGGCTGAATTATTTCCCCTTCCAAATTCATATTGAGGTTTTAAGGTGTAGATCCTCAAAAGATGGCTGTGCTTGAAGACAGAACCTTTGAAGTGTTGATTAAGTTCAAATGAAGGGGTCAGGGTGCTCCCAAGTCAAATATTTTGGTATGTTCTTATCAGAAGAGACCATTTAGGCACAAGGGGATAAAAGGTTTGTGTTCACATAGTGAAAAGGGTCATGTGAGGCTGTAGAAGGATAACTGGCATCTGCCAGCCAAGGAGAAAGGCTTCTAGAGTAATCACCCTGCTGCATCTTGCATGTGGATTTCCAACATACAAAATGATGAAAACACATTTCTATTCTTTAAGCCACCCCGCATGTGGTGTTTTGTCATAGCAACTTTAGCAAATAAACTTGGTTACCAACATTAAGGTCCTAGGTATTGGCAAAACTTCATGTTCTATTTGTAAAAGAGTGCTCAAATGAAACATGTATCACAAAGTAACATCCTCTAGTTTTAATTAATTCATGCATAAAACTGAACAAGCACAGAAATACATCCATAGAACTTTAATTTTTATGAATCACTAATTTTCACAATGAATCTTATATATTAGGCAATATTGCAATCTCTATGTCCCTTTGTCTATTTTTCAATGTAAATATCCACTACTGTTTACTTCATGTAACTATTGCTATTCCCCTTGTAAACTGTTGGGAGAATTATTCTTTTTCTGGAACTTCACAGTGATTGTGAGCAAAAACATTTATTCTACTCTACTTCCGTTGTCATGGAAATCTGTTATTTTTGTTACATCAAGTAGAGAAATGAGGACCAGAAAGGAAAAGATACACTTGTTTCGATAGGCACTTTGGTGAAGTATATTCACCATGTACTTGTTGCCAAATTGAGTTCAGTGAGACAGAATGCACACACACACACACACACACACACACACACACACTCTGCAGGTTACATGAAGTGGGTTATTCCTCATAGCAAGTCAAAAGGGGACAAGACAAACCAGGAATTCTTTGCAAGTCAATTCCCCAAGACTCAGGAAATCTGCAGGGGGTCCACAGAAATTATTCTGTGCTTAGCCCTTGCACAGCAGATGAGAGAACACCCCAAAGCAGTCAGTCATCCCTACCTGATCCACAGGGCTAAAGCAGGGAGAGACATCTTGATATTGAGGGTCATCTTGCTGGCGACCAGGAGAAACTGGGCTGTTTTGCACAGCCCTTTCTATCTCAGCATGTTATACTGCACCATTATCTACAGTGATCCTCAAGAACTGCAAGCAAGTTGAAAGGAAGAACTCAGGAGGCCAGGGAGGCCCAATGCCAACCTCAGAACAGTCTTGTCATGTTATAATACCTATTTTCTTGTGACTTCATAATATTCTTTCTTTCCTAACAAGTAGATATGCACTTTAAAAAAAATCCTTTTATCAGTTGTCAATTCCCTCTCAGCTCTGAATGTCTCCTTCTAGACATGCTCTGGGAAAAGTGACAGAATTCCTTTAAACATTTCTCCTTTGAAGTACATTAGAAAATTTTCTCATCAGAGAGTTATAAGCATTTTTAAAGTTGAAAATTCTGGGCTTTCATTGCTGTTTACTCAATTATAAACAACAGAATTTGAACAAATTTTTTAATCCACTGAATCGTGACAATGATTCCCATTTATAGGCATAGTATAAGCACCTGAAACATGCACAATCAAGTGAAAATTATACATATGTATATCTTCTAACTTTCAAAAATTCCTAGTTATGTTGTAGTCTCTGTTCTTCTAAGGGAAGTGCACATCTAGTGAATAGATAAGGAATGAGAGAAAATATTTGGGAAACATACTTGTGCTAGGATGGTAATATCCAAAATGTAAAGTATGTGACCAACTCAATAGCACACCAAAATGCCAAAGGTAAAAGAAAGTACTCAGCAGTAATAAATCATCTGAGTAAAAAAAAAAGCAAAGGACCTCACTGTGGTTTGTATCAGGAATGTCCCCCAAAGGCTCATGTACTTAAAGGCTTGGTCCCTAGTGCATCCACATTCAGAGGGGAAGTTCTTAGGAGATATTAAATCTTGAGGACTCGAGCTTCATCAGAGGATTAAGCCATTTTGTGGTTTAAATTTTGAATGGATTATTGGGAGGTGGGACAAAGTTAGAGGAAGTAGGTCATGGGACAGTGTGGGAATCCATGCTCTAGGGAACTATATCTTGTCCCTGACCCTGTCTTTCTCTCTCTTTCTCTGTTTGCTGTCTTCCATGAGCTGAACACCCTTTCTCCAGCATCCACATCTACCATTATGTTCTACCTCTCTTCAGATCCAGGGCAATGAAGGTCCCTGGCATGAACTCAAAGACTTAAAGTCATGCACTAAAATAAATCTTTCCTTCCCCAGATTGTTTGTGTCAGGTTTTTGGTCACAATGACAAAAAACTAACCAAAATCTAAATTGATATTTTTCAAAATAAGCTCTATTAATAGTCAACACATTTATGAAGAAATGTTTGGCATGACTAATAAATAGGGAAACGCAAATCAAAACTACAATGAGATGTCACATCACATCTGTTAAAACGGCTCTTATCAAAACCATGAATGGCAGCAAGTGTTGGCAATATTTGAGGAGAATGTAAAATAGTACAGCTGTCATGAAAGAAAGAAGGAAATCTCAAATGGCAGCTGTCTGGTGAATCCATGTGTGGATAAGACCTTGGCCCTCTGTGGAGTGGATCTTCAAGCTGGTGCAATAATAGAGTAGGAGGCAGGAGGAAGTAAGTGGCAGTGAGGACTTTGGAGGCCAATAGAAAGTATAGCCCAGGCTGGTGGCTCTCCTTCACATCACATGCCAGCTTCATGACAGGGGCAGATCACAGAAGAAATCATCAATGATATTGCTACCACAGAAGTTCAGAATAAATGTGTCACTGGTAGTGACAGTGGAGCTTATAAGGCCACTAAGGTAT
>JAJEJO010003884.1:238107-288538 GCA_020662805.1 Glaucomys volans
GGGCACCATGTGTAATATATGCAAAAGGGTGTTGGAAAAAAATTCTCTGATTTTTCTTTAGGTCTTTGAATACTTCATCTTTCCCAGAGAATTTAAAGAGAAGGCAAGTTAGCATTTAATTGAATTTGGGAGTATCATTTGAAATACATCATGCTATAATCTCCTTGAAGGCAATAATTATATTTCATTCAAAATTGTGTCCACAAATTCAATAACAGGTTTGAATGAAGTAGAAAACATGATATTTTAATAAAAGGACAAATTTCCTTAGATGAAACAAAGCTACCTGTATGACCATCAAATGTATCCTGCAAAAAAAAAAAAGTTAAAACAACTAAGCTGAGGGAAGGAATTTGGGGAGTATGTTAGGTGTCCTAATCAACGTCTACCAGATTCCTGCAGGTTCTCCTTCTGGTTCCTGCATATACAGTCCTATAGGAACAGGGTCTTTGCATGTGTTATTAGTGCTGAGATAGTGATGTGGTGGTGGTGGACCCTGCTGAAATCACTCGTGTTCCTACAGAGCAGAGGCAGAGCTTTCTATAAGCAGGAGACAATGTGGCCACTGACACAGAGACGGGCAGAGGCCGCCATGAGCCAAGGATTGACAGTCTATACAGAAACAGTAGAAGAATAAGAAGTGGATTCTCTACCACCCTCCGGATGAAGGTGGCCCTGCACACACCTTGGTTTTGCTTCAGCAATGCTGACTTTACGATTCTGCCTGTCAGAACCTCAGCAGGTTAAGTTTCTGGTTGTTAAACCACCAAGTTGATGACACTTGGTTAGAAGCATAGAAGGAAACTAACACAGGGAGCCATGGAACACAACCTAGGAGGTCTCTTTCCCTCAAAGTTTGGAAGAAGAGGCTGGATTTTTGTCAGAAAGGAGGAACTGGAGGCATTTATAAAAGAAAATAATATGATTTAGCCCCTCACTTGTTTTGCTTGAATTAAGGAAAAAAATAAAAGAGGGGAAGAATAAATGAAGACCTTTATTTGATGTTAAGAAAGTAGGACAAATACCCTTTCTGCTTGTCCATGTTACACACCAAAGGCCCACATTACAACCAGCCACAAGTAAAGATGGGCTAAATTATGTTGATCAGCGTTCAGGATTGTCAGAAGAAGTAAAATCTGTTACTACTTCCAAGGCTTTAACAACTCTTATGCAAGGAAAAGCAAAAACATGAATTTAAACTCATTGTGCTAAGGCTTTACCTTAAAAGTGAGACAGAAGCATAAAGATTGTCTCTTAGAACTCCAATTATTCTGTGAGAGACAGCTATTTTGAGAAATGGATAATATGGTGACTAGGGTTAATAACAGTACAGCCTATTTTGGAAAATTGCTAAGAGTAGATTTTAAGTGTCGTCATCATAAAAAAAAAATAGACAGTTTAGTGTACATGTTAGTAGCTCAATTTTGCTATTTAACAATGTATAAATATTTTATATCATGTCATACATTTTAAATATGCACAAATTTGATGTGTTAGTTTAAACAATGGAGAATAAAACGTGACATTTGGAATCAGAATATTGGTGCTTGAAAAGCCCAAATTTTCCCTAAAGTTCCACATGTGATTGGCTTTGGCGTTTAGCCCATTTACAGGACTCCTTGGTCCAAGGCCAATGTCACGCCCCTGCCCACTGCATGAGGATATGATGAAGGCCCATTCTAGGGGTCTTTATTTTTGCTCTTGCTGTGTGTGACTTTGATATTTTATCCAAAAAACAATCATTGCCACACAAAGGCCAAGGAGTTCTATCCATGTTCTATAGCTTTGGGACTTAGGTCTTTAATCTATTTAAAGTTAATTTTCGAATGTGGTATGAAGGAAAGATCCGATTTAATTTTCACAGGAATGTTCACATTTCCCAACACCATTCAGTGAAGAGACTGTCTTCACTTCCCCATTATGTATTTCTAGCACTCTTCCAAAGATTGCTTACTTGTGTTTATGTCAGTACTCTTGATTTCATGGTACTGGTCTATGTGTATTCTTTTTTGTGCCAGTGACATACTATTGTGATTACCATGCCTCATGATATAGTTCAAAATCAGAAAGTCTTTGTTCTCACATTTATTTTCCTTCTCCGAGAGGCTTCAGCCATTCAGGGTCTTTTGCATTCTAACAGATGTGGAATCCCTTTTTTCCATTTCTGTGAATTATGCCATCGTGGCAGCATGGGTACACCTGGGGAGCGTTTTGCTAAGTGTAACCAGTCAATCATTGCCACAGAAATACTGTGTGGCCTCCCTATAGGTGACATGAGAATATTGAAATCATAGAAATACAGAGAAGGATATTATCAAGGGATGGGGAATGGAGACCCTGGGGAGGGCTTGGTCCAAAGGACACATACTTTAAATCAAAGGTGAATACGTGTTGGGGATTGTTCAGAGTGATTATTCTGAATAATATTGTTTCATACAGCATACTTCAAATTTGGTAAGAAAGTAGATTTTAACCATTTTATAACCATGAAGATGGTTAAAATAACAAAATACGTTAATGTTTTCAAAATTGCATGGGAGTAGTGACATCGGTGCTAAACTTCTAGATTTTGGCAAGATTCTGAATGACACCTAAACTCTGGTCTAAACTGCCTCTTTGTATAAACTTAGACTTATTTTTCCCCTCAGAAAAACTCAAATTTATAAACCAGAAAGGTATGATTCTTCTCACATAAAATGAAAATAACTACAATTTGTTAAGTTTATTTTCTTTTTTGTTCCCAAGTGCCAGGATGTTGACACACTCAATATCCTTATGGATGCCTTTCCTGCTAGGGTGATACCCAGAGTCCTAGTGGCCTAACATAGTTCAGGAAAAGTGAGGAATGACCCTCTGGTATTCGGCACACCTACAGTACATTTATGATATAGATGTGGCAGAGCAGACATCTCTTGTTCTGCTTTTTGGGTCAAAGCATTCTGTCTTTCATTACTATGTACAAGGTAAGCTGTGAGGTTGTTTTGTTTTTTGGGTACTGGGGATGGAACTCAAGGGCATGCATTCAACCACTGAGCCACATCCTCAGCCCTTTTTGTATTTTATTCAGAGACAGGGTCTCACTGAGTTGCTTAGGGCCTCACTTTTGCTGAGGCTGGCTTTGAATTCTCCATCCTCCTACCTCAGCCTCCCGAGCTGCTGGGATTACATGTGTGTGCCACCACACCCAGGCTAGCTGTGAGTTTTTCATAGAAACGTTTATCAGGTTGAATGAATTCCATTATACTTCTGGTTTGTTGAGTGTTTTTGTTACAAAGGGTATTTATAAGTTTTTGCCAAAAGCTTTTTCTGCATCTGCTGGATGATAATGTAACTGGTTCCCATTATTCTGTTAACGTAATGTATTAGATTGATTGATTTTTGGATATCAAACCAAAGTTGCATTCCCAGAATGAATTCTACTTAGTTATGGAGTAAAACTCTTTTCAACGTTGCTTTATTTTGTTTGCTAGTATGTTGTTGAGGATTTTTGTGTCTATATTCATAAGGGATATTCTTCTATATTTTTCTTATGATGTCTTTGTCTCGTTTTGTTATTGAGGTAATATTGGTCTTACAGAATGAGTTAGAAAGCATTCCCTCTTATGGTATTTTTCTGAACAACTTGTGAAGAATGAGTGTTATGTCTCCCTTCAACATTTGATAGATTTCACTAGGCGAGTCATCTGGGTCTGGTCTTTTCCTGTGGCAAGTTTTCTGATGACTGACCCTGTATATCTTTGCTTGATATAGGATATGCAGAAAATAGTTAATTGACAGGTCTGAGAGTCCTATCCTTACAAAATCCTGCTTGAAAGGCATATTTTCTTTCCAGAAAGTAGCCCATACATTTTTTTTTCTCTAAGACATTGGTAATTAAACAGTTTTAGAGGTGAAGTTGTAGGTTGTAGGTTAAGAGATTTTCTCAAGATAACAAAACTCCCATGTAATAGAACCAGCATTGGAAGTGAAATGCACTTCAGCTGTTGATTCTGTGTGGGCCCCACCTGTCTGCTCTTGGACGGGCTTGCTCACAGTCTATGTTTAGCTCCAAGTTCAGGCAGGGGTTGGGACATACAGAATGGGCCCATGTCTTGGGCAGCCTATCACCAACTGAGCAACAGGGAGAATCCACCCGGCTTTCTCATTATCCAGCCAGCTTCCCAGGCCTATTTACAGGGTAATGGCAGGATTCCAAAAGTGAGAAGGGAAGTGTGAAAAGCCTCTTGAGACCCAGGCTTGGAACCCCCATGGGGCTGCCTCTGCTGCACCTGTTCCTTAAGGTGACTCGCAGGCCAGGCTAGATCCAGTGGGTGGAAAAAACAGAATCCATTTTCGAAATTAGGAAATCAGTAAAGAATTGTGGCCATTTCATTTCCTTGTACTATGTCACATATACCATTTGAGGTTTAATCTCCCTCTTCCTATTTTAAATGTAAGAACTTTGGTACTAAAATATATGGTAATCAGTTTGTGATATAATATAAAAGTAATGTTTATTCCAGGTGAAAACTATGTGGGTGGTGTTTTCTACCAAGGTTATAGAGTACACTCCTAGGAACCTGCCAAAGAGGATCAGCCAGGTGCATCACAGGGTCTCCTGAGAAGCCCAGAAGATGAACTCTGTCACCAGGTGATTGCCCTCTCCGTGGCTTAGAGAGCTTTTACAAGGAGTGGAGAAGATTTAATTGTCACAACCAACATCAAATTAGGGCATTCTCTGTGCTAAGCTCCCAGGGTTTAATCAACACTAAGCAGGAAACTAGCCTCCCTTTGGCAAATGATAGAAGTTTTCTGAGCTCAACATATTTACTTTATTAAATACATCTACTGATAGAAATTTTGATGCTGCAAGGATGTTTATTCATGTTTTATTAAGTATTCTCAGTCTTAGACATGAAGATTTATCAGTCAGAGTGATAGGGATGACCAAATATTTCAAGGGATTATTCTAGAAGGGAGAATACATAAAAATACTGCTAGATATTTATGATATTCATGCAATTGTAGAATCTATTAGCAGTAAAATTGGATATTGAGATAAAAGTCAAACTGGTAGAGAAGCTATTTAGGTATGATATATCAAAATGTATAAATGCCTTCTACTGTCATGTACAACTAGAACAAATAAAATTTAAAAAATTTAGATGCAGAGAATAAAAACTCTTTTGTATTTCTAAGGTAGGAAAGGTCAAATTGTTCAGAACCCATGAGAAAAGGTAAGGTCCCCATGGGTTAGAAAGTTCTTCCATAGTCATAGGAAGTGTCCCTCAGGTGCTCTTCAGGGTCATCAGTCACCTATATCTTACCACTAGGGAGAGAAGCAAAGTGTGAGTCATAGGGAACTCTGGGTGGAGAACAACCAATGACCTATAGGATCAAACCAAGCAGAGCAAAAGTGATGTCCACCATGCCAGAGTATTCAGTGTGGACCTCACAGGAAGAAATTTTGATTATAAAGGAGAAGAGTTCCAAGAAATAAATTAGAATATATAAGTTCATATTCATATATGATGTATAATAGTTATGATATATAATTACAAAAATGTAAAGTATATGGAGTATTTAATTCACATTTATAAATATGAAATAGAACCATTTTGATTGATATAATTTTAAGGACTTTTTCCATGCACAATGGCTATGAAGACTCTGCATGTAGGCCTTGCTTTGTAGCTCAGTGGTGGAACATTTGGCTAACATGTAGGAATCCTGGTGTTTGATCCCCAACACTGCACACCAACAATCACAACAACAACAACAACAACAACAACAACAAAACAGCAACAATAAGCCAACCAAACCAAACATAAAGCTTTCTCAATATAGGGGGCATTTAGGGCAGAACATTTTTCTTTAGACAAAACTGTCCCATGGATGCAGGACATTTTCATCCTATTTTACTACATATGAAATAGCAGGTAATCCAGGTTCTTCATCAAAATAAAAACACAACCACACAGTTAAAAAGTGATACCAACTCTCAAGGTTGTTGCCCTGTGTTAAGCAACTTTACCCCATGGTCTACATTTTTCTTTGTGACTCTTCATAGGATTGTTCTAGGTATTGTGTGAAGAAATAGAAAGAAACTGGAGAATAGTCCCAACTGGCCAAACTACCTGTAGTGATAGACCACTCCATTCAGCTTCCCATGGCTCCACTGGATACTGGGGTCAAGCAGAGATAGTAACCCCCCAAGGTACAAGTGCCAAGAGGCCAGGGGGATTGTCTGTCCAGTGCTAAGGACAGTTCTTGGGGTATAAGAGATACACAATAAATCTTTGCTAATATATGAATCAGTGGGCAGTCCTGCATCAGAAAAGAAAGGAGTCAACAGGACAGATTTTCTGGATGGACTCTAATGGTGGTGTTTTACCTGAAAATCACTACAGAATTTCATTCAATGTTTCATATGCACTTCTTGACACAAGAAACCACTGGCCATTTGTGTTCTTGGCAGACTGGTATAAAAAAAAAAAAAAAAAAAGGAAACCAGTGCACAAAATAGTGGTTTCTAGAATGCCTTGTGTTTGCCAAGATTTCTGTAACAGATTGTCCTTATGTGCTGTGATGGATAGGAAGTGGTCCTTAGGAAACAGAGCTGACTTCTCAAAGAAAAACAGCAAAAACAAGAAAAGGATTCGACTTTTAGGCAGTTAACAAAGATGGACGTTTTCTCTCAGTGCTCAACAGGGCAAAGCCTCTACTTCCTCATATACAAAATAAGAGTGATTTCTCTCTCCTTAGGTTGCTGTAGAGAAGCTAAGTAAGACCTAAGAATAGTGTCAGGCTTGTGATAATTTCTTAATTTAACTAGTGGCTCTCCAGTTCTCTGCATGAGAATCACTTGGTTCCACTCCGGGTTTCTAACTTGGCAGGTTGTGATTGGGGATCAGGAAACTGCTTTTCTTAAGGCAGCCCTGGTTTCCTTTAAGGCAGATTTTCTGTAGATCATGTCTGCAAAATACTGAAATAAGTATCAGTTTTATTAGTAGCACTGTTACATATTGGAAGAGTCTTGTCTGCATTTCAAGGTTGTGAAGAATGAACAATTCTACAAAAGCAAAGCTATGTCACAAAATGCTGTACACATTAAAAGACAATCTAAAACCAGATCTATGTCTTAATCTATTGGTAAATTTCTATAATTGAGCCCTTGGCAGTTTTATTTAAATTTCTCTAATCCCATTTTACTTATGCATTCAAGGAGATAGCTATACTTTCCTCATCTGTTAGTGGGAAGATTTAAAGTGATAATATAAGTAAAGTGCTTAATTCTTTTTCATATCAAATATTTCACATGTAAGTGGCAATGTTGCTCAGTTGGAAATTAGTGGTGTTCCAGTTTTAGATAAAATACTGGAATAATCCAAATTTTGTCCCTACTACTGGGCTGCTGACCGCTTGGTACTCCCTTCTCTCTCACCAGCAATCTCCTTCCCACCCACCATCTTCCCACAATAGTCCTCTCAGTGACCTCCCCAGCTATCACGGAGTCAAGGGTAGTGTTTCTTCCTTCTCACTCCATCAAACATTCATTCAAGGTTTTTGCTCTTAGGTCTCTTATGTTAGCATAATTAACTTTTATGGGTTCCAGAAACTTGGAGACTTTTGTAAAAATACACTCTTCTTTTTTTAAAATGTATTTATTTATTTATTTAATTTTTGTGGACTGCATTTTGATTCATTGTACACAAATGGTGAACAACTTTTCATTTCTAGGGTTGTACATGATATAGATTCACACCATTCCTGCAATCATACATGTCCATGGGGTAATGATGTCTGTCTCATTCCACCATCTTTCATACCCTTACACCCTCCGCCCTCTCATTTCCCTCTACATTATTTAAAGTTCCTCCATTCTTCTCTTAACCCCCACCCCTGCCCCCATTATGTATCATCATCCACTTAACAGGTAAAAAATTTGGCCTTTAGTTTTTTGGGATTGGCTTATTTCACTTAGCATGATAATCTCCAATTCTGTCCATTTGCCTGCAAATGCCATAATTTTATTCTTCTTTATGGTTGAAAAATATTCCATTATGTATATATACCACAATTTCTTTATCCACTCATCTGTTGAAGGGCATCTAGGTTGGTTCCAATCTAGTCATTGTGAATTGAAGTTGCCACTCTGGAAAGCAGTATGGAGCTTCCTCAGAAAACTTGGAATGAACCCACCTTTTGACCCAGTTATCCCACATTCTTCTTTTTGATAGACAAAATGTTGGCAAGGATGTAGGGGAAAAGGAACACTTAAACACTCTGTTTGGGAGAATATATCTGGCCCTGGGGTGATGAGTGCAGGGGAAATACTGTCTTGATATGAATGAGAGATAAAGGAGGTGGTTGGGATATGGGCGTTGGTTTAGATAGTTTGGGTAAGACAGTAGTTCACATGCTTGTTGGCAATCTGAGTTTTATATTTTGAGGTTAACTAGCCCTGGGAGGGATTGTCTTGAGGATAAGAATGGAGTCTAAGAGGTTAAAGTATCATAAGGAAAATTTCTAAAAATCCAAATGTCCTGCATATGGCCCAGATGTCTATTGTGAGCTGACCTATGGCAGTAAGTGTGGCTCTCAGTCTGGGTTGTTCCCTCTCCTGGCCTCCATGTCATGACCCCCAGTGAATCCATCCTGCTTTCTTATCTCCTCCTCATCATTACCTCCATCAGAGCTTCTGCTCCACCCAGGGCCTCCCCTAGGCCTTCTCCACCTGCTCCTCCCACCTGGTCTGTGACCTTTGATATACTACAATATATACAGTATACTATGGTATCCTGTAGCTTATACTACATCTCCCATCTACCTATTCTTTGGATATGGACAAAATTGCTTCTGTGTTTTACACTGTGGAGTTTACCATGTAAATCCTTGAAGAATAAGGATGTGAAAGAAGCTTGGAATAAACTATTTGAATAAAAACAAAATCATTTCTTCCTGTGGATAAGTAAAGACAATTTTCATGATCTAGAATTCTTTAGAAGTTATCATGCTTCCACCATTAACACATGACATTTAGCAGACCTAAAATAAGAAGCTTAGGGCAATTTAGAAGATAGAATTTGAATATGAAATATAGGATTTTAATTATTATTTTACTCAAGAGTTAAAGCAGTCAAACCGTCAATCAATCAAATAAACAAAAATAACTCTGAGCCTTCCAATACTTTTCTACCTTTATAAAGTGACAGAAGAGCCCATCTGGATTGACATAAAAGATTTGTTTGAGTGATATACATACATATTGTTAATTCCTAGAATTAAGTGTAAATATATTCGACTAATTGCTAGTATTTTGCTATATGATGAATAATTAGATGACATTCATTGCTTTCCACTCTTTTAACATAATATCTTAAGCATTTTTATATGTACGTTTCTCCTCCAGAAGCATCATCACACAGATGCCCAAGCACTCACTAAATAATTCCATGCAAACTAGACAGAGCAGGCATGATCCTCTTAATCTATATCTCTTTCATATATCTCTTCATGGAGGAATAAGGAGGTCAAAATAATGATTTTGTTAGACATGGCATAACTCCAAGGAAGGCTCTTTTTTTTTTATAGTGGTAAATTTACAAGGACTTCTACATACAAGTCATGACATTCCAAGCATGAAAACACACTGTCATAATAAAAAACAATTATGGTGCATGCAGTAAAACAACTTGAACAATAAAAAGCTATGAATATGTGTTAATGGGAAGGTACAACTTTATATAGAGAATACACACAATTAGTGATAAAATGTAAGGGGAAATATGAATGTTTCAATTCATTTTGTTTAATATTTTATAATAAGAGAATATTAATCAATTAATTTCTATAAGGCATAAATATGTTCTTGTTTATACCCATTTCAGCAGGAGGGAAAGAATTTTGTAGGAGCGGGAACTTGTTCAGGTAAGTATTATTACAGTAAGTAACGCTATACCTAGAGCATGCAGGCGTTCCATACAGAGCAGGAGAGCCTGATTACACTGGTTGTCATGTGTGTTAACATGGAACTTGGAATAAAGGTGCATCAGTACTTGTGCACACAGTAACCAGTAGAAACAGGATCCAGTGGTTAAATTCCAAGATTCTTGATTTAGACTGTGTCCCCCAAAAGAAAGAAGTTTTGTGAACTCTATTTCCTTTGGTGCTGTGTAAGCTATTTTGAACTAATAAGAAAATTGCTACGTAAAACATTTCTAAGTAGTGTTATTCTGTCCAAATGATGTATACATACATGCATATATATGTGCATACACATATTTATACTATCCTATAAAGATCCCTACCTTAATCCCTTTGTGAGATGAAATTAACATCTATACCTCAAATAAGAATCAATATATACAGTATATACTTAAATAGCAAGCTTTTCACTTAAGGCTGTTATTTTTCACTAACTAGCTATAAATTTCTAACCTCTAAGCTGTAAATGGCTCATATAAAATATAATTGATAATCCCGAAATTGCAATGATATTAAACACATGGAACAAAATACCAACTGAACACCTGCCATGTGATCAAAATGGAACAATTACTTTCTGCACAAAAGCTTCAGTTGGAGGAAAATGATTATTGGGTCCAGGACTAGTGGGATGCTTGTTAATCTGATGGTTTGATTTTATTCCACTCAATGATGTTATTTTCTCCTATTTGGTTTACATTATGTGGCCAGAGGGAGAGAGTTTTGTGGAGTACTCACTTTCTGTGGAGAGATACTACTCTCTTAAGATGATACAAGATCACCCACATACACACTTCATTGTGGATTTCTATTTTATCTAAATAACTCTTAACCCTTTGACAGTTATTATGTTAATGTTGGAAGTAAAAAGTTTACACAAATAAATTCCTTTGGAGGAAATTTGGAGGGACAGCTTAAAAAGTAAATATTTGTAAAGTCTTAAGTTTCAGCAATCTCAGCATTTCATATCATTTGCTTACCAATAATGTTTGCTCACCAACATAAAATTCAGACTATATGAAAGAAAACCATTCAATTCTTTTTTCCTCTTTCAAAAAGCTCCCAAAGAAAATCAAGAAGATGATTTTTTTTTTTTTGCAAAATGTAATATGCAAAGATGCAGAAGTTTGCACTATTTGGCATTATAGACTTAGAAAATATATATCACAGGAAAGTAATGATAATCATGAAAGATGGGTTTGTTCAATATTTCACTGTTACAAGTATAAGCTGTCAAATTTGAAGAAAATATAGAAATCTGCATAACCATGTTTATAAGTCTACTGGCTGCAGTGGCACATGCCTGCCATCTCAGTTCTTTGGAAGATTGATGCAAGGTAATCACAAGTTCAAGGTCATCCTTGGCAACTTACTGAGTTTTGAAAAAAAAAAGGAGGGGGAGGGCTATCGATGTAGCGCAGTGGTAGAGCACTTGCCTGTCATTTATGTATGAGTACTTGGATTCGATACCCAGTACTGAAGAACAAAATAAAACAACAACAAAACAATCAAACAAACGAAAAATGTCTAGAGTAAATAAATTGTAAACTAAAATAAAAGTAAAAAATAACCTTCATGCTCATGATCGAATGGACAGTACTGCTTTCTTGAAGGCCTCTTTGACGTCTTTATTTCTCAGGCTGTAGATGAGAGGGTTAAGCAGTGGGTTGATGATGGTGTAGAACAGGGCGGCCACTTTGTCTGTCTCCTGGGAGTAGCTGGAACTGGGCCTGGAGTACACGAAGAGCAGGGAGCCATAGAAGAGCATGACGGAGACCAGGTGGGAAGCACAGGTGGAGAATGCTTTAAATCTTCCTGAGGCTGAGCGGATCCTCAGGATGGCCAGGAGGATGTTGAAGTAGGAGATGAGGATGGCGAGAAGGCAGGAGAGGACAGTGAAGCCAACCATACTGGAAAGGATGATCACAGCTGCTCTAGTATCTGAACAGGAAATTTTTATCAAAGGTAGAACATCGCAGAAAATGTGATCAATGATATTTTCGCCACAGAAACTCAACCGGAAAGTATTGGCAGTATGGGCTACAGCATTTAAAATTCCTCCGATGTAGGAGCCAGCAACAAGACGCATGCAGAGAGAAGAGGACATGATACCTGAGTAAAGCAATGGATTGCAAATTGCTACGTGGCGGTCATAGGCCATGGCTGCTAGAAGGTAGCACTCAGTGTAGGCTGCAAAACAGGAAAAGAAAAACTGAGCCCCACATCCAGCCAAGGAAATGCGCCTATCATCTGAGATACAGTTGGCCAAGAGTTTAGGGGTATACACAAAGGTATACCAGAAATCCAAAAGAGATAGACTGCCAATGAAAAAGTACATAGGTGTATGCAGCTTGGAATCAATCCTGATTAAGATAACTAGGCTCATGTTCCCTGACAAGGTTAGCAAATAGAGCATCAGAAATATTGCAAATAGAATCAGCTGCCACCGGGGGTCTGCTGAGATGCCCACCAAGATGAATTCAGTCAGGAGGGTGCGATTTCCAACTTCCATGTCCACAGAGGGGAGAACCTGAATATCAGAATAGGGGAAAAACAACTTAATGACGTTTTCTATTAAGAGAAGTAAACAGTGCATCAAGTAAACCAACAACTATTAGGGAGACATTGATTTTTTGTGTGTGTTTAGGATCATGATTTCAGACTTTGACTTTGGAAAACTAGTGAAATTAGAATCAGATCCTATTTAAAAATCAGTGCTTCTATTTATTACCTGTTTAATGAAAGGTCATTCCCTTATCCAACAAGTGAGAAGAAATAAGCTCACAAAGATTACTAGTAGCTTCCTTGCAAGCTGTCTGATTGTGCAAACATTCACATGAGAGCACCCAGCTGAATTTTTGGTATAAGGTGTGTATTCTGCAAATATCAGCATCTGTTCATAACTTAACAAAAAGGTCTTATATACCAACTAGTGTGATGTATTTACAGGAATATTGATGTATTGCACTCTTCCTGCTGCTTCAGTGCGATTAGAAGTTTCACATGAAGAACTCTGTGCCAGTTACCATTCAGGTCCTAAGCTTAACCGGTTTAATTCTCACCTTAACTTTATAAGGAAGGTAGTTTTACGATGATCTTGTTACAGTTGAAGAAACTGAAGCACAAAGTATTTAAGTGGCAAGTCCAAGGTCACAGAGCTGATGAAAAGCACAGCTCAAAATTATCCAGAATTTTCTTAACTGAGAAATGTGTTCCTAACATTAAGCCATTTACTTCTCAGAATTGCATGATTCTTTTTTCCCACTTTCTCCTACCCAAGGTAATGCTATAGGCCTCTTAAATGTGAACTTCTTTATGAATCAAAAAAGTTTGGAAAGATATTTTACTTAGGAGAGCTTTGTTTCCAATTTTCTTCCAGGTGAGATGAAATTATATAAAACATTTTATAAAATTATGAAAACATTTAAGACAGTCTGTGCAGAGTTAGGAAAGAATGTAAAAAAATATGACCTTATCCTTGAGGAAAGGAATTAAAATCAGTAGTCTAAAATTCTCCCTAAAGGGGAAATTCTGCTTTCAAACATTTTTATCTTCAAAGGACTACAGAAGGCCACGGATAAGAATATTTCAAAACATATATTTGGTAATGAATGTTTCATAGCTTCATTTTTATACCAAAGCAATTAGGTCTTAGAGTGGGTAAATGAAATTAGATGAAAACTTAAGAACACTCCATTAAAAGACTTGATATTTTATTCATGGCTTTGACTCTGTATGCACAATGAAGAGATCATATTATATATTAGTAACAAAGTTCTTACAGTTAAAACAGAAGGAAAATTTACCCTCAATGCATGTAAAATAACCTATGAACTTATATATTGTTGTGCAAAAAAAAATCAGAATTATTTATGATTTCCAGGGTGAATTTTTTTTTTTTCACTTCTTAAGTTTTGCATTGCCTGGTGTATCATTCTCTTCGATAGACTGTTATGGGCAGATCCATGGAGATTACAAACCTAGGTCTCAAGAGGTTATTTAAGACTGCCAGTTTTGGAATCCAGCCACCACCATGTACACAATCCAGGGTTAGCTCACTAGGTAAAAAGACATCTGGTCATGCTCTTTGTTTTACCCAAGCTATGTGAAGTTGACCCATAGAAATGGGAGTGGGGTCATTCTATATGATCCAGCACACATTTGAGCTAAGAGTTCACCACAGCCATGAGAAAGCCTAGCTGAGGACAGTCAAGTCTGGAGTAGGCAGAATCTAATAAATACAATTCTATCTGGGTTTCAGTTCTGATTTCAATACAGAGTAGCTGTATAATATTTAGAAATTCTTAATAAGTTCTCAACCTACAACCTTCACCTCCAAAAATGTTAGGAGTTTTCAAACGTTGTATAGATAAGATGCATGAAGTCCAGGGGCTTGAAAGAAAAGATACAATGGTAGCTTTTTTTATTCCAAGGGAAAGGATAATAATTGCATAATTTATGCAAGTATATTATCTGGGGAAAGGAAATAAGGCCAGGCTTCTACAAAGAGGCAATATAAACCAGGTCCTGGTGTCATTCCGAGTCTTCCCGAATTTAACAAGTTCATTAGTTTTGTTTTCTACTTCATATAATTTTGTAATTACATAGTTTGCCTACTTTTCCTGTGATGAGACATTTAAAATACATATTAGCCTATTACAAGTTTGCAGTACAGTACTAGTAAGTATAGCCAGCCTGCTGCACATTTCATCCCCAGCATTTATTTATTTATTTATAGCTGAAAGGCTGTGCTCTTTGATCATCTTGCCACCTTGGTACTTTTCAGATTCTGGCAGCATTTCTGTCTCTGTGATTCCCCACTTAAGTGAGATTAAACTTGCTTTTCTCAGTCAGACCTATTTCACTTAGATAATAGTCTACATGTTCGTCTGTGTTACACTGACATGTTTAATGGAAATTAAAAAAATTTCTCATGGTTCATGTAGAACCATAAAAGATCTCATATAGCTAAAACAACTTAAGAAAGCAATAAGCTGGAGGTATGGTACCTCCTGATTTCAAACTCTTCCAAAGCTGTAGTTATTAAAACAGGCATAAAAGCAGATCTGTCCAGAGACTAGAAATGCAACTAGTCCTTGACAAGGTGGTCAAGAATACATAGCAGAGGAAGAAGAGTTTCTTGATATGTAGATATGTAAAACCACTTCAAAAGAATGAAATTGGACCCATATTTCTAGTTACTCTGTGAAATAGATTGAGAACTTAAACTATTGCCATTTAGAATGAACATAGTAGGGAGGCCCTTGATTGGCGTCCTTGATATTTGTCTTTGGATATGATCTGAGAGGCACAGAGAATAGGTGCAAAAATGAACAGATGGGACTGCATCACACATTTTTGTAATTTGACAAAGGAGTGAAATCTGAGAAGCACAAAGTCCATTGCCTGTGGACGGTTTATGTAGAGTGCTAACATTCTATAAGAAGAGTTGATGAGCATGTTTAAATGTAATTTGGATGTAGTTCTAGTGTTAATAACATGGGTAATTTTATTAGAGTTGATCTCCTTCAAAGGACATACATAAATTTTTTGATCCTTTTGGAAGAACAAACTTTCTATAATTCCAATTAGTTAACACCTGTTATAGACTCTGTAAGAAAAGAATAGATAGCCTGTGTTGCAATATTGTGTGGCAGAGCAGGCTAAGAAAATTCATATGCACATGTATCTTCACATACATGGGATAGTATCATTTTGGTTGAAGTGAGAGTATCAAAAGTGACTACACTCGTTTCACTTTGAGATTTTTATTCTCATTCTTGTTCACCTAAATAATAAACTTTAAGCTTGTGCACATTCTCTAACAACTGTATTCCCTAAGTTCTTTGCTTACAAATAATAAAAAGATCTGAAGTTTTTGGAATTGTGCATTTCTCTGAGGGTATGATAAAAGCAATAATAATTCTCCACATATACATAAACCCCCATATATGACATTTATATATATATGTGTGTGTGTATACACACGAAATATGAAAATATTCACAAACTCAAACTCAAAACTATTTTTTTTTTCTGCACATGAGTCTCATGTTAAAAGGTCTACTATTCAAAGATGGCTATGTTTATGTGCAGTGCTAACATTCTATAACAAGAGTTGATTAATTTAGTATGTTTAAAGCTGAATTCCCAATCTTCACTTTCCAAAAAGATCTGTTCATTTCTTGAATCAATTACTGACGTTCCAGTGTTTCAGTCTGTCAAACACCAAATTGGGAATCAACCTATTCCCTTTCTCTTTTATCAGTTCTGCAAAAACCCAGCAAACACCTCTGTCCCTACCTTTGAGTCCTCTCCTGATTTGTGTTCTTCTAACCAGCGGCACCGCTACCCACCTGGGTCTAAACCAACATCATCTTTATCAAGGAGTATTGCAATAGCTTCTAACTGGTCTACACTCTTGTTTTGCTATAGTCCATATCAATAGTATCCAGTATGATACTTGAAAGTACAAAGGGAGGGAGCAGGTAACATTTCTCTTGGATTTAAAACACTGAGAAACTCCCAATGTATTCTAAGTACAAGTCAAATTTCTTGCAGTGACCATGAAATCATTCATGGCTTTCCTCCACAAGTTGTATATCCTAACACTCACTTCTCTTTTGCTCTGCTCCAGTCTTCATGACTTTCTCAAAACTCCACCAACATGACAACTCTGTTGTACTATCAGAGATGACTATCTGCTTCTTCTGCCTGAAACATCCAGATGCAGGCATGGCTCATCCCCTCATTTCCTTAGAGTGTTGCTCAAATGTCATTTTCTGGCCAAAGCCCATTCTAATAACTATTTTATATGCTTTTCTCACTTTCAACCAACAATCTCCATTCTGTTTTCTCTGTTCATATTTCTCTACGGCCACCACCTGACCGATGATCTAGTCATCTCCTAAGTTTTAACTGAACTGTTTTTTTCTCCTGACCACAATGTAATATCCTGAAGTCAAACAGAGTTCTATTTTGTCTTCTGCTGTAACCCAGCATATAGAACTGTTCCGAGTAAGAGACCCTTAGTAAACTCTTCTTCACTGAGTAAATGGGAGAATTTTACTTACATCTTGAAGTTATTTGTCTAACATAGTGTCTACTTTAAACCTAGCTCAATACATTTGGGTTACAAATCTACCAGTCAGTAGACTTTACCAACACCATGTACTGTGAATAAAGGAAAGAGAAAAATGCATTCTCAAGACCTCAAATTCATATGGAATTTGAAAGAAGTTGCCAATTGATATGGGCATGTGAAATGATGGGCATAAGATATGCCGGAGCCTCTCATGTTAAAGCCTCCTACTTAGAATGGCTCATTGAGATGCATCTTACTACATAGCAATTCTCTCAGCAGCACTCAAGATCCTATGGAAATAATGTGACCTCTGGAACCTGAAAATAAGAAATAAGAAATTAAACTTCATATACTAGAAGTCTGGAAGACAGAGTAAAACATGAGCAAGAATCAAAAGTGGCAGGTTTTGTATTCAAGATTTCTTCACTACCTAAGCAAAGATGCATGGTCTGACCAAACTACACAGATTGAATTTTAAATTTAGATGAGGACAGAATAGCACTGGATGAGAATCTCTGTGGTTGTGTGTGTGTGTGTATGTGTGTGTGTGTGTGTGTGCCTATGTGTGAAAACAATGATCCATTTAAAGCCAAACTAGACTGCATTCCTTCTAATGACAGCTGAAGTCACAGAGACCACACTGCTTCCTAACCTCACCCAAGCTGCTTACCTTTGGTCAGAAAGGTGAGTTCCTTTCATGTTCTCTGGTGGCTAGGTATGGCTTTGTTGGACCCTATACATGCCTTTCTTCAACAGCTCTTTGGGAGTCCTCCCACATAGTGGTATGGAATATGTGACTCAGTCTCAAAAGACTCAATTAGAGTCCATCTGGAATTAGATGACGACATTTTAATTAGGATCTGAGGAAATAGGTAACAATCTATTAAAACTTGACACATTCATCTAAATCACAAAATTCTACAATAATACTAATTTGACTTACCTTGAATTTATTATTTTTTAAATTTTAATTTTTACAGACTTCATTTTGATTCATGGTGCACACATGGGGTACAAATTTTAATTTCTATGGTTGTGCATGATGTACATTCATATCATTCTTGTTAATCATATATGTACATAGGGCAATGATGTCTGTCTCATTCTACCATTTTTCATACCCCTACCACCTCCCCCTCTCATTTCCCTCTACATTTATTCTATGGTATATATTTTTTTCCTTGTCATGTGACATTTTCTCCTTTTTGACTACAATGCCTTTTCTCATCCACGAGGAAACTCCTATCCAATTAAATCCCCAGTACTTTTCCTTTTCCTCTTCTCCTCCCTCCCCATGTTCCCTTTTCTCCATTCTATAGGTCTTTCTCCTTACTTTTATTTTTTAATTAGAGCATTATAGATATACAGAAAGATGAAATAAAGAGAGTCTAGGTTCAAATAGTTTTATAAATATGAAACATATGCACTATCAAGTGAAAATGAAAACTATGTACATCTTTTAATTTCAAACAATTCCAGTTATGTGAGATATATATGCTTGCCTATCTCTATATGTATGTATATTTTTGTATGTGTGTATATATATGCATGCATATCTCACATAACTCATAACATATATGTATATATCTCCATCTCACACCTGACTGAATAGACAAACTAAGGAATGGAAGACACACATCTGATAAGATGTTAATATTCAAAATGTGTAAAGAAGGCTGGAGATATAGCTCAGTTTGTAGAGTGCTTTCCTAGCATGCACAAGGCCCTGGGTTCAATCCCCAGAACCACCAAAACCAAAACCAAAACAAAATGTATAAAGAATGCAAACAACTCAATAGCTTACATACACACAGGGAGACACAAAGAAAATTAGCAATAGGAATCAATAATGTGAGTAAAAGGACCTTGTTTTGCTTAAGATGTGGAATGTCTCCTAAAAAGTTCACATATTTAATGGCTTAGTCTACAGTGCATAAATGCTTTGAGGTTAGACATTTAGGAAATCCTAAATCATGAGGGCTGCAACCTCATTAGTGGATTAACCCATTTTGTGATTTCAAAATCTGAATGTCATTGGGAGGAGTAAGAGGAAGTAGGTCATTAGGTGCATTCCTTTGGGAACTATATCTTCTCCTTCACCCTTTCTTTCTTCCTCTTTGCTCCCTGGCTACCATGACCTGGACAGCTTTTCTCTTCATGTCCTTCTGGTATCACATTCTACTGCACCTCAAGCCCAGCACAATCAAGCCACCCGATCATCGTCCTAAAGGTCTGAAATTGTGAGTCCAAATAAACCTTTCCATCTTCAAGTTGTTTGTGTCAGGTATTTGGTCACAGGAACAAAAAGTTACCAACACAGGCCTAAACTGACATTTTTTCAAAATAAGGCAGATGAATGTGCTTCACAGGACAAAATCCTTAACATTACTAAAAAATAGGAAATGCAAATCAAAATCACAATCAAGTATCTCAATCAGGTTCTTACCACTCACAAAAACAATAATAAGTGTTGGCAAGATTGTGGAGAAAAGGGAAGCCTTGCATGGTGTTCACAGGAATGTAAACTGGTACAGTCATTATGAAATAAATTTCAAATGCTCCTCAAAATATTAAAAATCAAATGAGGTGTGATGACACTTCCTGTTAGCCCCAGTGATTTGGGAGGCTGAGGTGGAAGGATCACCAGTTCAGGGCTAGCCTGGAAACTTGGAAAGAACCTGTCTCAAAATAAAATTTAAAAAGATCTAGAGGTGTAGCTCAGTGGTAGAGCCCTTCTGGGTTTAATCCCCAGGTCCATAAATACATAATAAAAATAAAAATAGAACTACCCTTCAGGGATCCCTTTCTGTGTAATGCACACACACGCACATGCGCACGCACACTCACACACACACATATACATATGTACACACGTAGTGTGTGTGTGTGTATATATATGTATATAACATATATACATATAAAATTCAGTCTTATAAAAACTAAGTCTTGTCATTTCCCACACTATGGATTGTCCTGGAGGAAATATGCTATGCAAAATAAGCCAGATTCAAAAAAGACAAATACAGCATAAATATAGGTGAAATATAAGAGTCAATATTATGAAAACAAAGTTTACAATGGTGGTTACAGGGGCTTCACAAAGACAAGGAGAACTATGAGATTTTATTCAAAGACTACAAAATTTAAGTTGCACATGATGAATAAGTTCTCAGAATCTAATGTACAGCATGCTGAGTATAATCCAATATACTGCATTGTGTTATTGAAATTTGCTAATGGAGAAGATGTTAAAAGTTCTCACGTCACAGACACACACACACACACACACACACACACACACACACAAATAGTCCCTGAGGTGAAGGATAATTAAGTCACATGAAAATGGTCCTACCTTCACAGTGTATATGCATATCAAAAAATGCTTTTCACCTTAATAATGTACATAATTTTTCTTTATGAAATATATTTTTATAAAGCTTAAAAAGGAGGAATACACACTGGCATACACATCTGTTTTTATTAATGTCACAGTATCATTAATTTTAAAATATATTCAAATTCATCAAAACCAAATTAAAATGAGAATTAAAACCAAATTAAAAAGAGAATAACAGACTGGCTTTCTCATCTTAAACAATGATTATTTCTTGTTACCTCAATGATGTTGATACAATATGTTTTCTAAAATCAATATTTTTTATTGAAGAAAACAAACATTTACCTCAGGGCATCTTTGACATCTTTATTTCCTTTTATCTTTCTTCCTTTTTTTTTTTGGTACTGGGGATTTAGCCTAGGGGCACTTGACCACTGGGTTACATTCTCAGTCTCAGTCCTTTTTATTATCTATTTTGAGATGGTATGTCCCCAATTTGCTGTGGTTCTCACCAAGTTGTTGAGACTGACCTCAAAATTGTGATTATCCTGCCTTGACCTGTCCAGTCACTGGGATTATAGGCATGTGCCACCACACCCAGCACATCCTTATTTCTTACTCCCTGGGTTCAATGCTGGGATCACCATAGCACAGAACACCAACACAACTTTATCCAGGGCACTGCTATTGCACAGTTAGAATTAATGAAAATAAATGAATCATGGTACAAAGTGACAGCTTTCAGATGAGACGTACAGGTGGAGAAGGCCTTCAGGTAGCCCTTGATGGAACCCATCTTCAAGATGGTTGCTGTGACGAAGGAGTAAGGAATAGAGTCAATATGGTGGGAGTGATATGTTGGAGATGAGTCTAAAATTCAGCACAGCTTAGTACTCTCCTTCACATCACAGGCCAACTTCACAAATGGGGGCAGATAACACAAGAAATCAATGATATTTTTACCATGGTATTTCATGGTAAAGTCTCACTGGTGATGATAGTGGAGTTTATAAAGTCATCAAGGTATGAAGCTGCACAATACTGGATTATAACTTTGGGAACATAGTGGAGGAATAAATAAGAGATTTGAAATGTTCACATAGTGGTAATAATTCACAGTGGCCAGTAGGTATCATTCCCTATGAACCAGTCCAGCAGAGAAGAACTGAGCCAAGGCAGTTAGCATCGGAAACACTTTTGTCTTCAGAGATGCAGGACTTGGGGGAGCAAAACAGGAATACTAGAAATTCAGGAATGGCAGAACTCCAGTGAAAAACTGCATGGCTGTTTGGACCTTAGAATAAGCAGAGATCAGAGGAATGAGGGTAATTTTCCCTAAGACATTGCTGACTTGAATGACAAGGATGATGAAAAGAGCATGATCCCTAACACCACATCTGCTATGAACCCTGAAACTTCACTACCTTCACTAGCCTGAAACTTCTCTCATGTATTGATTTTTGGATTTCTATGGTGGTTTTCTATGGTGGTTTTTGTAAAAATATTGTAATAAATGCATCATGACTTCTGATATTATTATATGCTTCTCCCATTAGATAATTAAAATCTTATTGGATCTTATTGGATTCATGTGTTTTTCCTTATGAGATGTGCTTATGATGAACTGGGTATTGTCGTTTGGGATGGGGGAAGTCATTTCTATGATGCCTTGGAAGATCAGTCAGTAAGCACATGAAATAGTATATGTCGCCTTATATTTTTCAATCAAAATCTTTATCCTATTGGGAGAGGGAAACATGTATATCCTCTTGATGCACTTAGGGTGCTGGAGAACCATGTGGAATATATGGAAAAGGGAATCTGAAAGAATGCTCTGATGTTTCTTCAGGTCTTTGAGTTCTTTAAATTTTCCCAGAAAATTACTTGAAGTAAAACATAATATTATTTTAATTGCAATTTGGATTATCAATGGAAATACATTATACTATAATATTCTTTTATTATTATTATTTTCTATTTTTACAGACTGCATTTTGATTCATTGTACACAAATGGGATAAAACTTTTTGTTTCTATGGTTGTACATAATATAGATTCATACCATTCGTGTAATCATACATGTGCATAGGGTAATGATGTCTCTTTCATTTCACCATTTTTCATACTCCCCTCCCTCTCATTTCCTTCTATATAATCTAAAGTTCCTCCATTCTTCTGTCACCCCCTCAACTCCCACCCCCATTATATATCATCATCCACTTATCAGGGAAAACATTTGGCCTTTGATTTTTGGGGCTTGGCTTATTTTACTTAGCATGATATTCTCCAATTCCATCCACTTATCTGCAAATGCCATGGTATTATTCTTCTTTATGGCTGAATAATATTCCATTGTGTATATATACCACAATTTCTTTATCCATTAATCTGTTGAAGGGCATCTAGGTTGGTTCCACATTCTAGCTACTGTGAATTGAACTGCTATAAACATTGATGTGGTTGTGTCTCATCCTGCAAAAACTGAACTAAAAATGGATCAAGGACTTAGGAATTAGACCAGAGACCCTGTGCCAAATAGAAGACATAGTAGGCCCAAATCTTCACTATGTTGGCTTAGGATCAGACTTTCTTAACAAGACTCCCAAAGCAGATGAAATCAAAGCAAGAATCAATAAATAGGATGGATTCAAACTTAAAAGCTTTTTCTCTGCTAAGGATACAATCAATAATGTGAAAAGAGAGCCTACAGAGTGGGAGAAAAACATTTCCACATGCAATTCAGATAGAGCACTGATCTCCAAAATTTATAAAGAACTTACAAAACTTTATACCAAAAATACAAGGAAACCAATCAACAAATGAGCCAAGGAACTGGACAGACACTTGACAGAAGAAGATATACAGGCAATCAATAAATAATTGAAAAAGTGTTCAACATCTCTAGTCATTAGAAAAATGCAAATTAAAACAACTCTGAGATTTCATCTTACTCTAATTAGAATGACTGTTATCAAGAACACAAACAATAATAGATGTTGGCCTGGCTGTGGGGAAAAAGGTACACTCACACATTGCTCGTGGAATTGCAAATTGGTGCAGCCACTCTGGAAAGCAGTGTGGAGATTCCTCAGAAAACTTGGAATGGACCCACCTTTTGACCCAGTTATCCCACTCCTCGGTTTATATCCAAAGGACTTAAAATTAGCATACTACAGTAATGCAGCCATCTCGATGTAATATTCTTGAAGTTAATATTTTCTTCAAAATTGTATTCAGAAAATCAAGCATGCTAGTTTATGTGAAGTGAAAGATATGTAAATTTGCTAAAAGAACAGATATGATTATATGATAGGTATGTGGGCTCACATTCTTTGAGTAACTCACCTTGTCACTTTCCCTATTCTTGAGTTTTATAACACTAGGTGATAATTTTTCAACCTATGTTTAATACTTGATGAGAAATATGATACATATATGTGTGTATGTGCATGTGACACACACACAAACGTATCTAATTTCATAGAACTTATGTTTTAGGGAGATAAGAAAAATGAAATTACCCTGTGTTACAAGGCAAAAATATATCTTCATGTCTGTTGTCTACATAGTTCATTTAATTTCAGCCTTGAATAGTGATTTGACTACCTGAAATATCCCAGTGATCCTCTTATTGTGAAATTAAAGGTCAACAAAATTTGTATATTTATAAGACATTTATTAAAGTTCATATTTAAGGTAGTTTTTGAAATAGAAATCAAGCAAGTAAATTTTAGATGTCATTTTTGCCCATATTATTTACTAGTTAAAACTATAACAATATGCAAAAGTGTAATAATCATATAGAAGTCCCAGAAATATTTCTGTCTGTTGGCATATTTTAACCAAAGAAATCAAGGAGGAGTGATCTTCCTGTTTACTTATCTTCCCCATTATTCTTGTAGTTGATTTTACTCAGTTCATTTTAAAAGAAAAATTTTAAACCATATACTTATGTTTCAGTTTTATTTTAGTGAGTGAGTAAAGTATCAAAGCAATAAACTATGTAAAATTTAATGTTATTTAAAAGAATCAGAACAGCTTCACATAGTAGGCATTACTGCTAGATTATATTACCCAGGTAAGATTACTTTCTTTAAACAATTTTGTATGTTTATGTAAATTTAGAAAATATGTAGCCATAAAATAGAAAGTTATTTGGGATTAGCCTGAAATTGGGGACTATTATGATAGATTTCAAAGATGGTCTAGACTGCTAAACCCACAGCCTAATTTTTTAGACTTGTCCTTGGCAGCATTTCCTTTTCAGACTGTTAATAAATTGAACTCAGATATAAGTCAAAACAAAATTCTGTAAAGGCAAGCAGAATATCTTTTGAATTAGTTGATTTTTTTCTGCCATACATGCTACGAGTCTGTGCATTGGCATGGTGTTCTAGTACACACAACTTTAGATAAAAAGGTGGCAGGGTGGCAGGGTGAGCCCTTGTGTTACTTACTTTTTCCTATATTCCCAAGGACTTGCAGTCAATCACTCCCTCAGAAGGGCTAATTTCATTACTAGTTGTTGACAGTTGGTGGATCATGGTGAAAATTAAATCAAGGCCAAAGGTGATAAATATTCCAGGTCTTTTGTCCCTTGAACACTTGCTTTGACTGGTAACTGCAGGTTTCCAATGCTGCTACATGAATACCAAAAGAATGTGTCAGAAACAATATGAAGGTGGGTATTTGAAAACTATTTAGTCTTTCTGTGTATTATTTTGAATGATATACTCTAAAATTAAATGTGCAACACATTCAGTGATCACATGCTATCTCACCCCACTTCACCTGACTTCAGTTGGGAGGCTTTTGTATGTATTTTTACTTTTTTCTTTTTTTAGAACGGGGGATTGAACTCAGAGTCAGTTGACCACTGAGCCACATTCCCAGCCCTATTTTGTATTTTATTTAGAGACAGGGTCTCACTGAATTGCTCAGGGCCTCACTAAGTTGCTGAGGCTGGCTTTGAACTCGCGATCCTCCTGCCTCAGACTCCTGAGCCACTGGGATTACAGGCGTGTGTCACCGTGCCTGGCTTGTATTTTTAATTTTGCAGTGAATTGCATGTGCTAATTAAAACCATGGCTACCATTTTTTATGTTGACATAACTCTAAATATTATAAACGTTTTACCATTTATTAGCTCTAATCATTTAAGTAAATTTAAGAAATAAATTCTTGTTCAAGTTAAAAAAAAAGAATCATAGAGAAAATGTTATGATAGCTCACTAGAAGAATAGCACCTTCTCTTGGGAGGTGAGGAAAGACCTTTGCAGAATGGGACCTGAACTATCTTTGAAACATGGACCCAAAATTAAAAAGGGAAGCAGATGAGGTAGCGCATACACAAATGAGGAAGGAAATACAGTGGGTCAGAGAGAGTGGTCAAATCTAGGGTGCACATCCATGGGCCATTTGTGCTGGGAGCCCAGTGGGAGGGTTTGGTGGTGAAGCTGGAGTGCAGCTTAATCATTTGGTACCAATTTAAACCTATGGAATATAGACCTTGTGGAGCAGGGTGTTATCTTTTCTGGATTCCAGGGAACCTCCTTCTTGGGCCCTGGAATGCTGTCACATACCCATCAGCAGAGCAGTCTTGGGGAAATCAGCTTAGTGACACAGCCGTTGAGCTGGTAAATCTGTGCAGCCTCTGGTCATCAAATCAGGACTGATGGCAGAAGTCAGGCAATTTTCTTAATGGGACTTGCATGAAGCTCTTACACGTGGCTCCAGGTCTCTTCTTCTCCCAAGGGAAAAATTCAGGCTATGACAGTCCCTACCTTTACTCTATGCCTTCTAGAGGATTCCTGGGATCATTAGGGTTGAAGATTCCTGATGTTTCCCACAGTTACCCCAAGGAACTAACAATTGCCAAAGTCCTTTGCTTGTCCCTCATGGTTCTATTCCATTAGCCATCTCTCTGTCTGACTTCTCCCTGCTCCCAAACATCCATCAGACTCTCTATAAAGTTACTTCTTAATGACCCCTACCTCTTCCTGCCTCTCTATCCTTGAAAATTCTCTTCCCTTTTCATACTCTATGCCTTCTTGATAGTTTCAGCTCCTTGACTCAGAATATTCAAACTCTTCTCTTTCTTTAAGGACCAGCTTAAATACCACTCCTCAGAAACCCTCTTTCTCCAATCTCCTGAGCTGGTAGAAAAACACAGCAAAATCCTTTAATTTGTAGCCATCTTATCTCATGTGTGTTTCAGTATTATAGTCATGCATATATAGAAGAAGTGGCTTAAATACTGTATAAGGTGGATCCAGGTTTCCCATTTCAAAAGCAAGC
This sequence comes from Glaucomys volans, assembly GCA_020662805.1. Classification (NCBI taxonomy): domain Eukaryota; kingdom Metazoa; phylum Chordata; class Mammalia; order Rodentia; family Sciuridae; genus Glaucomys; species Glaucomys volans. Next base: position 264,795 of record JAJEJO010003884.1, read on the forward strand.
TCATAATGGAAGTGCCTGTGAGAAGGACAGAGTGAGAGGACACGTTTGCTGGTGGCACTTCTTTAAACAGCTGCATGCTCTACGGAACTGCAGTCCTGTGAGAAGCTACTGAAGGGGTGTCTGGATCTGTGTATCTAACTCTGTGAGCCTGAGGGTTTGTGAAGAGAGTAAGTATTCACCAGACCTGGCTTCAGGAGACTGGACCAGAACCCACAGTGAAATCCACGCTGTGAATGGCATCCACATATGACATCTCAGTTCTCAGTTTTGTCCCCAGTCATTCCCTTCCATGTTCTTCCTTGAAGTTCAAGCCATATTGAACTCAAGTATAGGATGAAGTTTTTCCTGTATTTTTTCTTATATTCATCCCTATGTCCCCAAATCCATTAATCCACTTGTGAAATACAAACTACATTTTATATCACAAATCAATCATCAATGCAAATCATTCCTGGACTTGCCCAACAGGATTTTCTGGTCTGTAAATGGGAATCAGCCATGCCTTCATGACAGGGCTACACAAGGTAATGTCCCTCTTGCTTGAGGCAGGGTTTGGTTTCGTCAGTTGTCCTGGAGTAAGTATTGACAGTGCCATCTCTCACTCTCCGAAGTGCACTACCTCAGGCATTCAAATAGATGAAAAGCTGAAGTAGTGTGTTTAAGTTTTCCAGGCTTCATAATCAGTTGCTCTTCAATGTTCTGAGAAGTGCTGTGTATATAATTCTGCTGGAACTCTAAAGCACACACATTCTGAAGTGATGGTCCACTTCGGGGACTGAGAATTTAAGGAAGACTCGACTTTTTATCCTCAACTTCTGGGATATGTGAGGTAAGCGATAGATCTAATTTGAACATATGAATGACCATACCTGACTGAGATAGAGGAGAACTGATGAAGTCTAGATCCAGTTCTGGGCCTCAGGAAATCTGTTGGACATATGTGTGAGCTCCCTAAGACTCAGGAGGGGGTATTAGTAGTCCCATATTTTACTACCATGAAACTAAAGTTGTGGAATTAGAACAAATGTTTCCTGATTCTTTTTCTGACATTTTTTAGCACTCTTTTTTTTAACTCTTTCATTTTATTTTTTGATATAATTATACAGCAGGGAATATATCTTTTTTTTCCACAATGTAGATTCACATAATTCATCTAATCTTACAAATACATAGGGTAATACTGTCTGTCTCAGTCTATCTTTCCTTCCCTCATCCCCTCCCATCCCATTTTCCTCTACCCCATCCATACTTCCTCCATTCTTCTCTTGTTCCCCCATGTCTTCTCCCCCCACCCCCATTATGTATCATCAGAGAAAATATTTAGCCTTTGGTTTTTTGGACTTGGCTTATTTCACTTAGCATGATATTCTCCAATTCCACCCATTTACCAGCAAATGCCATAATTGTATTCTTCTTTATGGCTGAGTAATATTCCATTGTGTATATATACCACAATTTCTGTATCCATTCATCAATTGAAGGGCATCTAGGTTGTTTCTACAATCTAGCTATTTTTATAGACTAGGGAGATGGAGAGCTTTGTAAAGAATGACAGCCATGATCAGAGTGTGGGGAGAAGTTTGGGGCATCCATATAAAGGACTGGGTTCATGAGCATGTTCAGTCTGGTGGCATGACTAGGTTCATAAGTCAGTATTTGTACTGTGAGACACTTGCTGGATGATCCATATTAGCCTATGATTACAGTGAGCTCAATCTTTGCAAGGTCAAGCAGGCTAGAGAAGTCACTACATTGTGAATACATAGAGATCAAGAGGTAAGAGAGGAGATGGTATCCAAAGAGCATTTTAGATTACTCTGAAAGTGATATCGATGAATCCCTTTCACCATGTAACTAATTCCCCTTTGACATTTTTATAATTCCCATGCTTTCTAACTGGGCTATTCAGCAGTGTTTCTCAAGTTAAAGGGAAACACTGGGGAAAATGGTAATACAACAGAAGATAATGTTTTATGTCATTTAAACCTACAGGGATATGTTAAAACCTTTCAAAATTGCATTATCATTCTTAAAATCAAACAGGTGAATCCAAACAGTAAAAATAAAGATCTGCAATCAGAAAAATGAGAAATTATGCTCCATTTATGTATGAATTACCAAAATGCATAAATGCATTCTACTGTCATGTATAACTAATTAGAACAAATAAAAACATTTTAAAAAGATCATTTCAGGATAAGTTGATAGATTTATAATAAATTTATTTTCAGAAATCAAAGAGATGGTAGATAATTCTGATAGCTGATAGATGCATAGTCTTATCCAACAAATATCCTATTTTAAAAATGAAGAAACTGAGGTCTACCTCTTGGACATCCAGGAATGACATCCATGTAAACATTAATGAAAATACTGAATTTATAATTTTATTCTCTAAGTATGATGGATTAAAGTATACAGGGATACTGACCAATGAAGCACTGAGAAATACGGTATTCTCTATTTTTTTCTACACTTTTATTTAAAAACGCCATTATAGTCCCAGCTGTGTTGTCCTTAAGTGACCATAGTCCCAAACAAATGTAGGGAGGAGGTTATGCAACCGGGCATTTGAAGTTGTGTGGAACCAATAATTCACCTGTGCTTGTGTTAGTCTTAAAAATCCATTGTTTAATTGTCAGCACCATTAAAGTTCTATGAAATAATAAATAATTTAGTTTTTTTAAAAAATCAGTTGCTCTTGGCTCTAACAATGATTGTAATGTACAGCAAATAAAATATCCCATTGAATGTCTTGAAAATGTTGTATTTTCCTTTTATGTCAAAAGGAGCAAATAGAAGGAAAATTTGCTCCAAGAAATTTAGGGGAGACCTAGTCTAAGGCATGGGATGTTTTCATTAAATTCTTTATTTCAGTCAATCCAATTCCAAATTGCAAATAAACTGATCAAAAATGAATGGATTAGGGCAAGCAATTAGCTTAAGTCATAACTTGCTAAAAAACAAGCATTCACTTTGACTTGTAAAAGTATGTTTTGGTCAAATGCAGCCTTGTGAGAATAGTTGTGTAATTTTTTTTTCTGCATTTTAAATCATCATTGTTTAGAAGTGAGAGGTAAATAAGTTTTTTGAGTAAAAAGTCTTTCCAATTGTATTTGTCTTTAGAAATTTTGTTTCTTTTAAAAAAATTAATATAATATTATGTTCCCAAAGTGAAACAATAAACTAAGCATGTGTGTCTTACTTGAAGAAATTTGGGAGAATTTGAAATGTTGCTGTTTGATCTAAATAGTTTGTTAGAAGTGTTTCTAATTCTCCTTCATGTACTAAGTAAACATACAGCAAACCTAGTCATTTGAATACCTGAGTAAATATTAAAATACAGCAAGCACTGTGTAATGAATTTGAGTCATTGTTTAGTGATTTTGCTTTTTGCTTTTGACTTTAAATTATTTAACTTTTTGGTTAGTGCTGACTTCTTTACATCTACTACCAGTGCTGAGTTATTTATTGATTGTTTGTGAGTGTTTTATATTTGAATAGAAGAAGTGGTTGCTTTTTAGGAACTGGATGTCATTGAAAGATGATTTAAATACTTTTGTTGTTATTCACAATTGTAAATAAGTGAGAAATGATGCTAGATACTAGTCGAGCAGTGTATCAGTTGCATATGCCATTAAACTTAATGATCATTAATATGATTAATATCATTGTTATACTAATCACTTTTGATTCCTCTTAATTCAAAGAAGAGTTTAATTTAAAGATACCACTGGCTGAAAAGCTTTCAAAACTCAGGAAACATTCCTGTTTACAAATTGTAATGTGTATATATATGTGTGTGTGTGTGTGTGTGTGTGTACATGTATATATATGCACATATATACATACATACATATGTGTGTGTATGTGTGTGTGGTTTGTCCTTCAGATATTAGAAAACGCTTTCAAAAACAACATGTGCCCTCCCAGCCTTCTTCAGAATACTTATGTGTTACTGGGAATGCATCTCACTGCTCACCATAGTCAGTTCAGCCCTGTGTGGCCTGGCCGCTGCCTGGCCTCCCTTGCCACACCTCCTGCCACCCTATCCTCCGTGGATTCTTCTCTTCCCACTCTTCACTCTTTCATTTCTCTACAGTACGTTCAGAACCACCTCTACTAAAACCTCTTCTTACCCTCCTTTTTTTAAATTTTTTTTTATTTACTTACTGATTCATTGAACACAAATGGAGTACAGCTATTGTTTCTCTGGTTGTACACAAAGTAGAGTCACACCATCTGTCCATTTTGATCTCTATATGCAGCCCATTTAGAGAAGGATGGATGCTCTACCTGTTACTCTGTGACTCTGCCTCTGATAATGACTCCCATTAAAATGCAGGTACCCCCATCTGTCCATTTGGCAGTATGTGTGTATATCATATGTATCTATCAACATTCATGAATATATAGGAAGTGTATTATGTACGTATCCATGAGGACAAGAAGCATTTCTGTTTTAACATTGTTACATCCTCATTCAGCAATATGAAGGAATGAATTAATCTATAAATTAGTATTTGACCAAATCTGCTTCTAATTATTGTTATGCTTCTGCCCATACAATTAATCTAAGTTTAGCAAGAACAAGCTGACAAATAAAATAAGATTTCTCGATCCATGCCAGGGATACAAGTCAGAGAGAACCATGGAGTGTATCATCAAAACATGAAGAGATGGATTTATCTCAAGATTTGTAGGGAGGATAGAGTTTAAGTCAAATTTAAGTGAAGCAATGTTTTAATCGACTCGCTGCAAAGCAGGACTGCATGTGGAGGATCAATGTGAAGTCTAAACCAAAAACCAGAAGAAGAGTCCTGTTCCCCAAGAAACTACAAAGCAAACACAGATGTGAAAGGTTGAAACTAAAAATACTTAATCTGAGGTTCTACATTTGCATTGGAAATTGAGATTTCCCTGTATCGAAAAAGACTCAGATCCTCTGGGCAGAGTTAAGATGTTCATCTCGCTGAAATCTCAATTCACTAGTTTTAGAGAGGTTATGGTTTTACAGAAACAAATTTTTGGCGAGTAAGGAAATAGGACGAAGGCAGTAGTTCCGATCATTAGAGCTTTAGTGAATCTGGGAGGAAATATGTTTTTTCTGCCGCACTTACAACTGAACTTATGTGACTTCTATACAGGGCAGGGCAGAATTAACAGAGCACGTCGTTTTTACTCTCCTGCTTCATACTCCGAGGGCCATTATCTGACACTGCAATTGAGCTGGGGTCTTGTTAATGTCTCTCACTTTCTCTGTTTTGTAACAGCTCTCCTCAAAGCTCCTTTCACATCCTGGTTCCTCAGGCTGTAGATCAAGGGGTTGAGCATGGGTGTGACCACTGTGTAGAAGACTGCGATGACCTTGCCCCCAGCCCGGGAGGACTTGGACTGGGGTCTCATGTACATGAAGATGGCGGTTCCATAGAATAAGGCCACCACTGTCAGGTGGGAGGCACAGGTGGACAGTGCCTTGTACCTCCCAGAGGCTGAGCGCATTCTGAGAACAGACAGAAGGATCCGGGCATAGGAAACAACAATGAGGAGGAAAGGGATGAAGACGATGACAATACTAAAGATAAAAACAACCATCTCGGTGAGTGAAGTGTCAGTGCAAGCCAGCCGAAGGACAGAAGGCACCTCGCAGAAAAAGTGATTCAGGACATTGGGCCCACAGTAGGGCAAACTTAAGGTGAGGACATTGATCACCATGGAACTCAGGAAGCTACTGGACCAAGAAATGGCTGCCAGTTGGACACAAGTGTTTCGGTCCATAATGATGGTATAGTGAAGGGGATGACAAATGGCTACATACCTGTCATAAGCCATGACACCAAGGAGAACACATTCAATCATTCCAAAGGAGAGTGAGAAGTACATTTGAGTGGCACAGCTGGAGAATGGGATGGTCCTCTTTCTCCCCACCATGTTGGACAGCATTTGTGGGACATTGGTGGATGTGTAGCAAATGTCCAGAAAGGACAAATTAGTGAGGAAGAAGTACATGGGGGTCTGGAGACGAGGTTCTATCTGGATAATGGTGATGATGATAATATTCCCAACCACTGTTAATAAATAGAAGAACAAGAATACAACAAAAAGAATGAGCTGTATCTTTGGCTCAGATGAAAGTCCTAGGAACACAAATTCAGTCACAGTGGAGTTTATTTTCATTTTATCCATTTTTTCCCAGGCCGCCTTCCTTTCAAAGAATCATGCAGGTGACTGAAGATAAAATCAAGTGCCCCATATACCAGAGATTAAAAAAGAAAGATGTGAGAAAGTAAGGAGAACTCAGTCTGGGATTATATGTTGAGTACTTGAGGTTTATTACAAATGGGAAGTTTTTCTTCAGGTTTTGGGAGGAATATTCTGGTGATATGAGAATATCAAATTCAAGTCTCAATGGAGGTTAGTAGATAGTCTTGCCTTCCAGAAAAAAAGAATTTCATTTTGCCTGTTCATAATCATTTCGAGCACTACTCAGTCTTTAAGCCTTACTCGCACCTTGCCTTGCCTCCTTCAGCAGTATCTCATTCTGTTTTTATTTTGTACCTAACAGTAGAGAAGCAGCATGCAACATTCAAGGAAACAGCGACTAAAGCCGTGACTTCATGTTCTGTCCCACTGATTGACAAGTACAGAAAGGACAGCAGCATGCACTGCCTCTGTGTCACCCTGATGTACCTTCTTGGGCTCAGGCACACTGACCACCAGAAGAACAAAAGTGCACAGCAACAAAACCAGGCATGAGGCACACTCCGTGCCAGTTCTTGTTTTCTTCACTTCCATGCTCTGTGATCTGGGATGGAACCATTGCAATAAAAATCAGAATAATAACAGAACCAATTTTGTGAGGACTTTAAGAATCAAATGACATAAAGTATTTAAAGAATTTTAAACAATGTCTATACATAGGAAGCAATCAAAAATAGCATCTGTAATTAATAGTCCTAATAACATAATGTGATGCTAAAGTTATGTAAAATTCAATTTTCTAATACTAGTCATTTCAGAGAAACAATATTAGTGAAAAGGATCCAGACAAGTTATAGTTACCAGGTCTATTTACTGGGAACTCCTTAGGTCCTTCTTTGTTCTGGCACGTTTGTTCTGGCACTACATTACTATGTTTGGTCAGCTCTTTTCTATCCCCCAGCAGTTAAAGAGGAGCAACTTAGAAAAAAAGGGAGTAAAGAAGAAACCTAAATGTGAGCTCAGCCACAAGAGCAAGAAGTAGCTGTCAATCATTGATTGATCCATTTTTTCATTCCTTTTTCTTTCTTTCTTTTTAGATTTTTCCTCTTCCTTTCAAAACTTTGCTTTTGATGTTCTAGCATGTACCAGATGCTGGGTGTATACAGTAAACACAGCAGACGTTCTTGATGCTCTCATAGATCTCACTGCCCATTGAAACTTGCAATGTATCAAACCAACTGGTTGCTGAGGCAATGGGGCAACATGCTCAAGAAGACATTTAATAAACAAGTAGTTGCAGGTTAGGAAAAGAGTACATCATGAACAACATCCTTTTTCAAATGACTTCAATTCAGAATATTTTAGAGAGTTTTCAAGTAATTTGATTTAAATCAAGACTTTCACATTAAATAATTCTGTGAATGAATGAACTAAATTATCTAAAGTCTGAAATCCAGGGATCAGAAAAGGATGGACCTGGAAAGAGAAGAGAGAAGTGACTTCAGTCTTGTTTTCATCAAAACAGCAGGAGAGGGTGTGGGTGGGAAGAAGAGGTTTCAGAGTGCCTTCCAGACCCTCCAAGAAGTTCTGCTGCTAATAATTTATATTTGTGAGCTTTGAAGGGGTGATTGGAATAACAATAAATAATATCCACAGAGTGTTTCTGCATTGATAGCATGAGGACATGCAATGAGGAGAACATGACTAGTGATGAAGCAGGACCTTGTCTGCCACTGGAGAACTTGGATTACATACCTGGCTTCTCAACTGAGAGGTGTAATTTGCACCACCAGTCTGTGCCTCATTTTCCTCATCTGTAGAATGGGACCAAAAGCAGAACCCACCTCACAGAGTGACGGAGGAATTAAATGACATGATGTATGCAAACACCTAAAACAGTTAGGCATAGATGATCATAACACCATATGATCCTCATTAGATGATTCTATTTAAATGTACAGAGGAAGGATTATTGGCAGTTCTCCCCAAAGTGGCGGAGACTAATGTACTTAATGTATGCACAAGAACTTGCAACCCACCTGTGACAGTATATCAGTATCATATGTACATATGTAAATAGGACTGTATATCATATATATATATATAGATTAATAAGACTACATCATGAATAATAGTCTTGGTTTTATAGGCAACCATATAGAAGAAAAACTGCAAATAAAAAGGAACATACATATTTTGGTCAGCTTCTAAACACTGTCTATATTTTGGAGATTCAAATATAGTGTAGTCCCTAATCCCTTTGAACACACAGTTGCCTCAAGGAGCATCTTCTGTCACCTTATAGTGGCAACAGCTGAAAATCAGTGGAGCTTATTCATTTGTATAGATTTGCAGGGCACAATTTTAATCCATTTCTATCAGCACGCACAGAGCTGCATATTCTTCATAAGGAAGGAAAAATAAAGGTGCTTTATAAAATAAATTCTAGCACACATAGTAAGGAGCAAACTCACCAAATTAAACATGGAGTTCCAGAAACCTGGATGGTTTGTAATTACCTACAGATTCTGTCCAAGCATCTTGATCAAGTAAGCAATTACCTAGCTCGTGGAATTCCCTTGATTTACCTCACAGGGCAAAGGCACCAATTGTCAAATGCCTGCTTCCAATTTGTCTGCCTGGAAAATTCCTGCTATTTCTTTTTAAAACGGATCCTACTTGATAGCCTCTCGGAAACACACACCTAATTTCATTCACCTGCACAAAAGTAATCAGTCTTTTCTGCCAAACCATTTCCATCTTTTGGATAGACTCTGTGTGTGTGTGTGTGTGTGTGTGTGTGTGTGTGTGTGTGTCTGTGTGTAAATGAAAAATCGTCAGTCTATCTTTCCATTTGACTTTGAGGACCTAGGAATCCTGTCATTTTGTTTACATTTCTCCACCCTGAGACACGCAATAAGCACTATCAAGCCTGGTAAAATTGAATGAACCCCCGTTTCTTAGTTTCATGTCTTGAATTCAGGTAAATGAATTATTCCCATGGTGCCCAGAATTTTGTCCAAGTATACTTGTCCAGCAAAGTCATTTATTCCCTAGTGTTTTTCTCCCCAAACAATGCCTAATGCTTAAGTCATCTAATTCAGTTTGAAAAGGAAATAAGAAAAACATTTGATGTGGCTTCATATCAATCAGACATGATATATGGATAACTTCCACTTTACATCAGATTATTTGGCACTATATAGACTCAGCAGCTTAAACGTTTTATATGTTACATAAATTTGGCTAATTATTCAAGTTACAGTTTCATTAAATTAGAAAAGTCTGATGTTTCTTCATATGTTCAGAATTTGAAAAAAAAACCCCTAAATCTATGAATCTTTATAATATAAACCACTTGAACTGAAAGTTTGATTTTTCTCCAGTGTGTAATTGAAATGTTTATTGCTTCATTTGGTGAAGCTCTGATGAAGACTGACATTTTTATTTTATCAAGTCGTGATTCCTCTATACTATTTGAGCAGTGAAGTTTGGGGGTTTTAGTAATGATTCATTTTTCAGGGGTAATCTGGCAAAGCAATGCAGTGTAGGAGTTAAGGGCACGTTCTGTGGACAAGAACAGTGGGAATATGTGTTCGGACTGCATCACTGCTGAACTGGATCATTTGCACAAGTTTGTAATCTTCTCTAAACCCACCTTTACCCTATGTTAAATAAGGACTAAATCAGCAGTTAATTCCTGCAGTTATTTTAAGAAGTGTATCTAGGAGTTTTATCATAGTGTCTGACACAAAGAAAACATTTTATAAGTCATCTCTAATAATAGTATGGAGACTACAGGTTTATTCATTTTGCCACCAATGCACTTGTGTTGTAAGGGATATAATGATACTAGTAGTACTTGACAAATCACAACAGAGGCATTGAGAACCTACTTAACTCACACAAGTTCTATTGCAAAATTTATGATGCCCCTCAAGGGCCATCTGGTCAACAAACAAAATTTAATATTAAAATAAAATTCAAGGAGGGAAAGATTTAAGGGCTAATAACACTAAAGATTAAATCATCATAATATTATTCTAACTACGAAAGACTATACAAGGATTTACCAGGTAATCTAAAAACAACTTTCTAATGAATTCATCACAAAATTATGAAAAATACATCAGAAAAGGAATTACTACTTGATATAAAAATAGCAGTCACAGAGCTTAAAAATTAAACCGTGGATAATACTTTACCACTTAACATGAGTTAGTTTCACACATTCTCTTGAAAGAATAACTGAGATATGGTTGTGTGACACTGTAAAGAAAGAGGAAAGCATGAGAGCGGGGACTCCTGAAAGGTCATTCCTAGCAGAGAGACAAATTTTGGGTCAGCAAGAATGACCAGCTGGGAAATGACATAATCAACATTAATAACATTAGATGTTCAGTGGGAGTAAACGATCAGCTTTTCCTCAGCAAAACTTTCTCTAAGGACATGAAAAAAAATCACCCCAAAAAGTCTGACATTAATTATTACCTACAATGATTCTCCATGAATGGCCAGCTTTTTAGTAGTTATTTTGCACTTAGTGAATTTCATCTTCATGAGTACCCTGAGATATGTTTATTCCCATTTCCTGCAGAAAAGTATTGAAGATTAGAGAGGTTATACAAACTTCAGAGTCAGAGCATTTAGTAGAGTCCTAATTTGCAACCATGTCTGAGTAATCCCCATATGTCCTTCAGTTGAATAACGATTGGTATTTTTTTATGTTTTACATTTCAATAAACTACTTCAAATACAGGCACACAGATAAAACATACCCTAATGTCATAAACAGTACATGGAAATAATCGGCTTCATATCTGTCCTCTAGACAATTCAGGAGATATTTGCATACAAAAAATATAATTCCACAGACAAACATTTCTTTATGATATCTACATACAGGACACTGCTATAAACCAACTCTATACCCTTTTATTGACTGAAAAAAAGGGAAGATGATCATGTACTATCCCTATGCCATCCAAAATATTTTAATTCGCTTTTGGGCTTTAGGCTGCATTTTAAATTCTTGAGGGACAATGTCCCAGAACAATAATTAAAATTTAAGCATTTGTTCTGAGGGATTCACTGGTTCAAGTGCTGGTTTCTCTCTCCACCTGATCTCTTTTCTGAGTATGAATATTTTTAATAATTTACACATGGAATATTTCACAAATGAACAGACTATTCTCATCCTTCTGCATTGCTTAACATTGCTAATCATGAAAATAGGTACATTTAGTACAGAAATAGCTATACCTAAAAAAGAGGCTTCGTGGACCCGAAGAGTCCACAGGAATCAGAGGTGGCTATCATCCTAGTATGCTTGCAGGACAAATTTTAAATTTCTGTTGCCCTCTCCCTGATCATAACAAAATCTGGACTCATCTCTTATTGCATATCAGCTAATAGTTTGTAAGGGAACAAGGTTGGCACTGAAGCTTACTAGCCATGTGACCTCAAACATACCATTTCACTGTCATGATCTTCATTTTAACTTTTCTATATATTGTTTTTCATTCATATGTAATAATTGCATGTATTTGAGGTACAATGGATGTTTTGATCTATGTATGTATTCTAGAACTGTTGATTCAAACTTATTAACATATTCGTTACCTCACTAACTTATTCTTGTGATAGGAGCAAAATGGGTTATTTGAGCAATTTTCAAATAGCAACACATTAGTATTAACCATGCAGTGCATCATATCACTGGAACTTATTCTTCCAGTTAAACTAAAATTTGGTACCCTTGCAATTCCACTTTCCCCATTCTTTCACTTTCCCCTGAAGCAGGTAACCACCTTTCACTCTGTTTTTTAGACCAGCTTTGTAAGATTTGATCTATTAGTGTAATATTTGCATTTCTGTAATGTAAAAACATGTAATATCTGCATTTCTGTGTCTGGTTTATTTTACTTAGCAAAATGCCTCCCAGTTTCATCCACATTATTGTGAATGACAGAATATACCTTTCTAAGAGTGCACAGTATTCCACTGTATCTATCTGCCACATTCATTCATTCATGGATGGACACATAGGTTGCTTCCACATCTTATCTATTATGAATAATGCTCAAATAAACATGGAATGAAGACATCTCTTACATACAGACCTCTAAGTTTTGGATTTATAGCAAGAAGTGGGATTGTTGGACCATATGGTACTTCTAAGATTTTTAAAGAACTTTCATAGAATTTTTCAAAATGGCTATTATATTTATAATCTCACCAATAATGTATAAGGGATTTCCTTTTCCTCTCTGCCCACCGACACTCATTAATCTTTCTGAAAATGTCCATTCTAACAGGTGTTAGGTGGTAGTCCGCTGTAGTTTTAAATAGCATGTCCTTGTTTTATTGGTCAGGGATCTCTAGAGGAACAGAAGCAACAGGAAGTATGATTATTAAAAAGGGCATTTATTAGATTGGCTTACACAACCAGAAACTGGATAGTACACAATGACTGTCTGTAGGCTAGAGAGCTGGGATAGCCAGGAACTGCACAGTCCAAGAGGTGGAAGCCCCAGAGCAAAAAGGATCAGCAGTGTTACCTGAGTCAGAGTCTTGGCTTCTGGAAACTCCCTGGAGAATCACTTTCAGAGTCTGCTTTGGAAGAGTGAAGAATCGAGAGTGCGATATTCTCAGAAGCAGCAATCAAGAATCTGCTCAAGAAGAGCAGAGCTTGCATCTGTGTCTGCTTCCTTGTTCTTCCAGCTTTTATTCCATCCAATTGGGCAGTGCTGCCCATGCTTAGGGAGGGTCTCCACTTCAGTTCACCATCCCACATGCCAATCATTCCTAGACACGCCCTCACTGACACACCCAGAGACCTTTTAGTCATAGGCATCTCTTAATCCAATCAAGTTGACAATTCGAATTAACCATTACACCTGTTGAACATTTTTCATGTATCCGTTGATGGTTTTAAAAGAAACTGAGAAGATGACATAATCAAACTATTTTACAAAACCAGATTTACAATGACAACAAAGTCAGTGGAGGAGTCTAGAAGAAAAGAAAATGACAGGTCCATGTTCTTGACGAACATGAATGTAAAAATCCTCAACAGGACAGCAAAAAGAAGTCAATAGCACACTGAAAAGATTATTTAGTACAATCAAGTGAGATTCATCCCAAGGATGCAAGGATGTTTATAAATGTAAATCAATAACTGTGATACACCATTTTACAAAGTGCATGACAAAAATTTAACACTTATTCATGATAAAAGTCAATTTTAAAATGTTTCTATTTTGCATTATAATTATACATAATAGTAGGGTTCATTTTAACATAATCATGTATGTGTGGGATATAATTTTCTCCATTTCAGTCCCCAATGCTTCCTCTTTTTCACCCCTCTTCTCTCCCCATTACTGTTCCTCTACTCTACTGGTCTTCTATATTATTTATTGTTTTTAATTGGTTCTTTATAACTATACATAAATGTGAAATTCACTGTGGCATATTCATATATGCATATAGCATATTTAGTCAATTAAATTCCATAGTTTCCCCCTTTTCTTGTTCCTCCTCCCTCTTCCTCAATCCCCTTTCTCTGCTCTATTGATCTACCTTTTATTTTCATGGGATCCCTACTCTTCCCCTTATTTTGCTCTAGCTTCCACATATGAGCAAAAATTTTTGACTCTTGACTTTTTAATCTTGCTTGTTTCAATTAGCATGATGTTTTCCAGTTTTATCCATTTATCAGCAAATGCCATAATTCATTATTTCATGGCTGAGTAAAACTCCATTGTGTACATATACACATTTTCCTTATCCATTATTCTATTGGTTCATGGCTGGTACCATAACTTGGCTATTGTGAATGATCATAACTATTCATAAAATAGGAATAAAAGTCACCTACCTATGCACAATAAAGGCCACATATGACAAGCCACAGCTGACATCATGCTAATTAGTGAAAAGGTTAAAGCTTTTCTTCTAAAATCATGAATAAGACAGAAAGGCCAACTCTCATCACTTCTATTCAACATAGGACTGGAAGTTCTCCCCAGAACAAAGAGGAAAAATAAATAAACATAGAATAAATATAGAAAGAAAATACAGGAAAGAAGGAAGTCAAATTGTTTTATTGCTGATGGCAGGATCTTATATGTAGAAAACCCTAAAGACTCCTGCAAGACCCGTTAGAACAGATTTTAAAAAATTAGTAAACTTTCAGGTTACACAATCAACATAAAAAGCAGTAACATTTCCATATACAAATGATGAACTATCCAAAAGAAGAAATGAAGAAAACAATCTCATTTACACTGGCCAAAGATTACTTTGAAGTAAATGTAACCAAGAATCTGACATATGTACATACATTGAAAATTATAAAACATTGATGAAATAGTTATCCCATGTTCATGGATTGAAAAAGTCAACATTTTGAAAATGTCCATACCGCCCCAAATTATGTACCAATAAAATGTGTATCAAAATTCCAATGTTACTTTGCAAATAAATAGAAAATTCCTATGGAATTAAAAATACCTATAGCCAAAGTACATACAAGCAAAAAGAACAAATTTTTAAGCATCGTATTCCCTGATTTCAAATATATTATAAATATTTTAATTGAAGCAACATAATACTTTTATAAAAGTAGACACTGGAAGAGAATAGAAATCCCACGAATAAGTTCAAGTATTTATAATCCATTTGTTTGCCACAAAGGTGCCAGGAATTAACAATGTGGAATGCACAGTCTCTTCAAAAATGCTATTAAGGAAACTGAATATCCACATGAAGAATAATGAAATTGGGCCTTTTAAATTACAGTGTTTGATGGAAAACAGAAGGAACTGGAGAATCTCATGTTAAGTGAAATAGA
This sequence comes from Glaucomys volans, assembly GCA_020662805.1. Taxonomy (NCBI): domain Eukaryota; kingdom Metazoa; phylum Chordata; class Mammalia; order Rodentia; family Sciuridae; genus Glaucomys; species Glaucomys volans. The sequence goes on from JAJEJO010003884.1 coordinate 279,853, forward strand.
TACAGAAAGTCAAGGGTAAAATGCTTTCTCTCAAATCGACATCCCATACAAAAATTAACTAAAAAAAAAAAAATGAATAGAAGACTTAAAGATTAGACTTGACACTGTAAATCTACAAGGGGAAATATTCATATTTTTCTGAGCAATGATTCTTGGATTGGATTCCAAAAGTACAGGCAAGAAAAGCTAAAATAGACAAATGAGAGTGCATCAAACTAAAAAGTTTCAACATGATAATGGAAATATAATGAAGAGGCAGTACATACATGATAAAATAGAAAACCTTTGCAAACCATGCATCCTACATCTGATAAGAGTCGAACACTCACAATACATGAGGAACTCTAATAGCTCTTTTACTGCATTACATCCCTGAACCAAGTTTCGAATTTCTTCATCTGGGGTAGTGACACTTAACTTTCACCATGGAAGCAATGTGGAATGCTGAGGAGACTCACATTAACTTATGAGGAAACTCCTTAACCAATGTGGTCATTGAAAAACTTACCTCTAGAGACAAACTAGGTCCCTTTAGGGGAACAGGAATGAGTGGTAATCAGGTCTTATTTCTATTGGCAAGGGCTTTCCTTGGTTACCCAATACCCGTATACCCGATTCTTCCCTATACTTCTTTAAGCTTACCATAGAATCTTTGGCAAGGTTTAGCACTTAACTGATACTGTTTTTTTCTGTAATCCTTGTAATTAAACACTGACTTGAACTTCAACTATATACTTCCTAAAGAAATACAAGGCACAAGAAACTTTTTTGAAGCTGTAATTAGATTTTTCCAAGTTATCTTTTATCACTGGGAAACATTAATTGTTTTAAATAACCTTGTAATCAATGTTAGAATGATCTAGTGATAATCCAATAATTTAAATCAATATTATAATGATCATAATTAATGCTACAATCATTTGGTATTTCAGAACCCTGACCTCGTCTTCATTGGAAGATATCACTGGTTGTCCTGTGAAAGATCATCAACCTTGACTCAGGATAAAAGTAATCATCAATAACCATAAAGGTAAGAGACTTCAGGGAATGAGGACTTTCCCTGCTGTCTCTTTTATCCTGTAGATTTTTTCCATGCTTTTTCCAAGGCGGTTGGTAGAGTTTGTAGAGGTTGGTTTATGGATAAGAGACCAGAATGAAAATGCATGGCATTGATCTGCAGGTGAAAAGGAAGAAATCTGGCAGCCTTACTGCAGTTTCCAAACCCTTGTGCTTACACAAATATGCGTGCATAGATACATATGCTTTATATACATACATACACATATGCATTTAGGTTCAGTAAAACCCAGTACAGAATGCAAAGGAAAATGATGTCTGAATATATCCATCACTGGGATCCCAGTCTCTAAACCTGACTTTTCTTAGTCTTATAAATTGAGGTTGAACTGTTTTTTTCAAAGTACGATTTTTAATTGCTTCCTTTGACATTTCCCTAAGCTACAAATCCATTAGGAATTCCATGTATATAAAGCATTTCTAATATTTTTTTATTTAATTCTAGAAATAGCTGTTTGGACATTGGAATGTTGCAATAAGGTGTTGCTGAAATTTTGGTAAGTTGCATGGTTTGGGTATAATTAATGACAGAGAAGCTCTGCCTTAGTTTCATAGTAATAATTCAGCATTGTTTTACATTCTGTTATATGACAGGAGCTAACAAACAAAGAAACAAGCAAAAAACCAACAAGAACAACAACAAGAAAAAGACACCTTGTTTTCATTCACCATCACTCTACTCGAGTTCCTGAAACTATTAAAGGTAAAAAGAGAGAGACTGAGCTGTTATACTGTTTGTGCTGAGAGAGAGCCATTGTGTCAAAGATAAGAATGGGAAACAAAATCATACAACTGGCAAAACTGAACACAACGGCCAAGGAGAAGTGTTTGTTAAAGAGATGAATGTTTATGAACATATCAAGAACCTCAGTTTCTACACTCAAGCCCAAAATAAACTGTGAAAAAATTAAATGATTTTAGTTTATTTTCCTCCAGAAGGCAGAAGGACATGGGTACATTTAAAAAGAATGTTGGATGACAGCTTACAGTGACAGTCAGGTTGGTACCCATTGGGTGAGGTCAGCCAGAAGACAACTCTTTTTTTAAAGCACAGTTTTTAACCTGGGACTTGCAGTTGGTGTCTAAGGCTCAAAAGAAACGTCATGAAAAGATGTGTACTATTGTGTTAGCATTTGTGTTGTGGATTTGAGCATTTTCTATGTGAAATATTAACAGAATTGAGGTTCCAAAAATATCACTGACCCCAAAACATCCATATTATTTTTAAAGGAGTAGAAAATAAGAAAGAAAGAATGAAGGCAGAATAAAGAATAAAGAAAGAAAGAATAAATAGGGGTGGGGCAGCATGATGAAAAATTGAGTATGAAAAGGGGCTAGGAGCTGCAGGAAGTAGGTTTCCTTAACAGAGGAGAACTGCAAAGACAAAAAGGGGCAGTGTTGCCACCAGTTTCACTATTTCGCTCTTTTGCATAAATTATAACAGTCACACTGTATGATTTCATAACATTAATAACAAAGTAATATTAAATGCTCAGTTCATAGAAACTCTCATTGGATTGCAGATACTCTAACCTCCTTAAATACACAATCTCTTTTAAATCTAACCACTACCTTGCAAGAATGTAGTATTGCAGAAAAGAACTTCATTATATTACAGATGAGGAAATGATGTCTCAGTAAAATTAACTGAGTTTTCAAAGGTGACCAAACTGTAAAGGGTTGGAGTCAAATTCAACCTGTGTCAGCATGACCCAACATCTCATATTGAAGAGTCCATGTTGCTTCCTAAATTATTACATAGAATTCAGCAAAACACCTTTGTGTGTATGCAGAGTAGCTCATTTCATCTTAACACCCCTGTAAGGTAGGTATGCTCACATTCTAGTCACAGACAAACTCTCAGTGCTTTTCAGTTTTATAATTAGTTTGCATCAAAACACTGGGCTACTCAAGGGGGAGGAGGATCCCTGAACCCCAGCCATCTAAATTTGCATCATTTGGGTGTGAGGCCCAGGAAGTTGCAATTTCAGCAATATGTCAATGTGATGCATATGTTCTCGAATCAAAGGGCCACTGATGTATTGAAGCCCCGCAGGATTTAAGCTCTCCAAGTGGTTTTCTTAAAACTTTGCATCCTTTAATTTTTAAAAGAGCCCCACTAAGCACTAGGAATTATTATTCTTGCTTACACGTGAGACAGTGAGGTGATGAGAATTGAGTAAAGCACACAAGGTCTTTGCAGGACTCATAGCAGGGAGATTGGACCTGAATCCATGCCATCCTTTGAAATCCCAGACCTGTGTCTGATTGCTCACTTTCTCATTGTGGCTGCCTCTGGATATGGCTCCCTTCAACATGAAAGACTATTTGCTGCTCAAATACAATTATCTATACATTTCAGTGGTCAGACTATCTTCTGAAACTTTCTCTCTGGTTTTTCTGCCCACCTTTGTAGAGTACAGGATAGTAATAGATTTGTAGTTATGACAAAAATGTGGGGTAAGAAACAACTCCTTTAAGGGTTAAATGCCATCATTAGATCAGAATGGAGTATGGGTTTGATTGACAAGCTTTTGAGGATTAGGGTAGACCATCCACTCATATGTTCAGCAAATACATGACTTGTGCCTTCTCTGAGCCAGATGCTTTTTGAAGTCAGAAGTGACAAAGTGTGAATATACCACAGTTTCTTTATCCATTCATCTATTGAAGGGCATCTAGGTTGATTCCACAATCAGTGTTTAGTTCCCCAATCAGTATAGTGAATTGGGCTGCTATAAACATTGATGTTGCTGCCTCACTGTAGTATGCTGATTTTAAGTCCTTTGGGTATAGGCCAAGGAGTGGGTCAAATGGTGGATCCATTCTGAGTTTTCTAAGGAATCTCCATACTGCTCTCCAGAGTGGCTGCACCAATTTACAACTCCACGAGCAATGTATGAGAGTACCTTTTTCCCCACATCCTTGCCAACACCTATTGTTGCTTGTATTCTTGATACTAGACATTCTATTTGGGGTGAGATGATATCTATATACACAATGGAATATTATTCAGCCATAAGGAATAATAAAATTATGACATTTGCATGTAGATGGATGGAGTTGGAGAATATCATGTTAAGGGAAATAAGCCAATCCCAAGAAACCAAAGGCTGAATGATTTCTCTGATAAGTGGTTGATGACACATAGCGGGGGTCGGGGGAGGTAAGGAAAGAATGGAAGAAGGATGGACTGTATAGAGGATAATGAGAGGTGGGGAGGGGGCGGGGAAGGAAAGATAATAGAATGAGACAAACATCATTACCCTATGTATATGTATGAATAGGCAAATTGTATGATTCTACTTTGTGTATAATGGACCAAAAAAAAAAAAAGCCAAAGCAGCCCTTCTTAAATAGGCATTCTCCTGGTGGGGCAGACAGCATGCTAGATAATTAAGTCAGTTATATGAAGAGCCATATGGTAAGTGCTCTGGAGAACAGTAGAGCAGGGAAGAGGGGCAGAGAGTGCTGGGGGAGTCAAGGAAGCACAACTTGGAAGAGTGTGATTAAGTGACCCACACATCACTGAGCAAGCAAAGTACTGTTTGTTTTTTTTTTAAGCAAAAAATGGGAAAATGGGAGTTAGAGAAGGTTCTAAGAACAGAAAGCATCAAGTGCAGATATTTTGTATGTCTTTGAGCTACATAGGAGGCAAGTGTGTGTACACATGTGTGTGTAAGTTCTTGGGGAGAGATACCAATATTTATAACCAAGCGGTTCCCTGAGAAATAAAAGTGAGCTTCATTCCAAAGCCACCCTGTTTCTACCTGTGCCCCCAGCCCCCTGCTAGATAAAATAGCACCTTAGGGAGGAGAGCCAGTTAACATGTGAGGATCAGAAAATCAAGGGTTATTCACCTCTCCTCCTCCAGATGTGACCCAAAACGCAAAACCCCTCCTACAAAGGAGAATTCATGTCATAAAAGGAGGTGGCTTAGGAGGCACTTATTTAGCTGTAGGACAAAGAACCCAGGGCAGAGTTGGAAGCACTGAGTTCTAGCCTCAGGTCCACCCCTGATTGTTTTGTGATCCCAGGAGTCATTTTCCTGCTCCTGTGTCTCTGGTGCAGCAGCAGGAGGGGAACTTGAGAGGAGGCACTCACCACGCAGGCCTGCAGGGCGGGTCTTCCCTTGGACAGTGCTAGTTGCTTCCCTAGGACCAGCAGTCCTTCTGCCACAGACCCTGAAGTTCCAAGTGTTTAATATTGGCCCAGGTTAAGGCAGTATCACCAAGAATGCTCTATGACATTGTTCCTAGTGTTCCCATAAATTTGTTGTCTTCCACAGACAGATCTGCCCAATGTGCGACATTTCCTAGACGCAGTTTTGTTTCTTCTGTGCCTTCATAGGTGCAGCTAATTTCCCTTGGCAGGAATGTCCTCCTACCTCATGGTAACCGTCGACTTCCAGCACAGAGGCAAACTTCCTCCTTCTATATTCATACTTCCCATCACACACAAAATCCCTCCCTCTAGAGTGGAGAATCCTCTAATAGGTGTTGTGGGGTAGAGTCTATACTCTGGCCAGCCTCCCACAATCAGGAAAGAAAATTTTATCATGGTCTATTGCATTTATTTCTTGACAAAATTGATTTCTTGTATTAAACTACAGCCTTCCTGCAGTTGGGCCCCAGACCCCTTACCTCCTGACCTCAATGTGTGGCAAAGAATCTACACACAGTCAATACCAGAGAGATATGCAGACTGTGACAGGAGAAGCATGGGGAGAAATGGTTTTGAATCCTGGCTCTGCCAGTGTCCACACTGTGTGACCTTGAGCAGTGTGTATGGACCCATTCTTGTATCTCAGAAACCTCTTCTGTAAAACAGGAATGACAATGACTTCTGCTTTACAAGCTTATTACTGTTGAAATGAGATGACTCTTCCAAAGAACTCAGCAGATTACCTGGCACAACAAATATGATTATGATAAATAAGGGAGAAAGTTGAAAAGTTACTTAAGCAAGTGTGACCCCTTGGTCAAAATTGTTATATTTGCCAAAACTGTTGGAGGAATTAATGATAACATTTTATATCTCAATAAGAAGTAATGATTTTCAGGAGTGATGGTGAATAGTTGTTGCAAAAAGCTATCTTTATAGACATTTAAGATGAACTAACTTCACCTCTGAAGCAATTTAGTCATGGATGAATAGATTATTTGAAAATTATCCTTCTCTGAGTTTCCCTCACTGTAAGCTAACAATCATCATCATCATTTAAAAAATCATTTTCCTCTATTGCACTGAACAACATAATAATGCCAATGCACTCAGTTAATTGCTTTTTCAGAGACTTTCTAAACTATGAACCCCTGAGGTGCTTGAGAAATCAAATACCCTGGGGAACCTGAGCAGAAATAAGTCACCTGGATTCACGGTGTGGTCCTATGTTGGTTGCGAATATTAGTGTCAGGTAAGTGTGCTGATCCTGGGTGGGGACAAGAGATTGTTTCTGGACTCCAAATTGGGTTTATCTCTAAGACAAAGACACAGGGATCTTCCAGCAGATGGTTTGGGCATTGTCTGGAAACTCTCATTGACCACGTGTGTGAACATGCCTGTGAGCATCTGAACCTCGTTTTGAGTTAAACTGTCAAATCCTAAATGTGAGGGACCATGGAGCCCACTTGAAACGGTTCAGCTGATATCAAAAGGAAAGAAGATGACTTGCTAGGGAAATATCAGGTCTCCAGAGAAAGAAGCACCAGGTAAAAACTGTATTATTGTTAGCTACTTACTAAATCTCAATCTGATCATTTGTAAAATGATTGCCATTGATATGTGAACATAAAGAGAGGTGTGCTGTGAGGAATAAATGAAATATCACATGCAAAGCACAAAGAATACGCCTTGACTTAAAGTGTTCATAATTTTTGGCTACTATTTTTATACATGGTCAGATTTCTAAAATCATGAGACTAAGAGCATATGAAAATCAAGACATGCTGAAAGTCAGGCTGAATCCAGGTGTCTTCAACTTTTCTGTAGCAAACCCTTTGAGTTTTCATGGATACATGTTTCAAATATTTTGTGTCACCATGAAATTATTCTTTTTGTATTAAGTATTTTAATTAAAAGAAATAACCCATAAAATCTCATAATAAAAGTAAAAATCAACGTGAGATATATATTAAAGTAACATATGCTTTTTCTTAACTGCAAATGGAGAAAGCATTTTCTAATGAAGGGGAAGGAAAGAAGTTACAATAGTGGATATATAGAATATTGGAGAACGGGCAGTGCAGCAGTGAGAATCAGGAAGGAAAGGGAAAAAAGAAATGTGAGGAGAGTGGGCTGCAATTGGCAATGCATTGACTTGGGAACCCTTGAAAGTACTATTAGAGACAGGTGAGGACTAAGAAGGGGAGGTTCCAGGTAAAGGTGCAGTGGGGAAAGCATCCCAACCAAGGGAAGAGCTTCCAGGAAGGCACAGGACATGTCCTGATTCTAACAGTCAGGAGTGGAGTGAGCAGTGCAGGAGAGAACAGTGGGCACTAGGAGCAGAGAGGAGAAGAGGCCCAGAGCACAGGATCTCAGATGGCTTTGCAAGGGTTTTTGCTTTTGCTCCGTATAAATGGAGAAGTCACTGGAGTCAATGGAAGAGTGACAAGATACATTATGTTGGGACCTCTGGCTACCAAGTTGAGAGGCTCAAGTGGGGTATGAGTAGGAGCAGGGAGATGGCCAGGAGGCTTCTGCAGAAATGCCTGTGGAATGATGGTGGCTTCCATCATTGCAACTGGGGAAAGCTGGCCAGAATCCTTCTGGTTTGATGGCATGAACCAGAGCATGTTCCAATCAATCAGAGAGAGTGAAAGCTTGCCTCAATCAAGAACGTTATTAAATCACTTTCCTTGAGCTGAACAAGCCATTTTCTGCTCTGCAGACTTGAAAGAGTAAGAGGGCTAAGAAGAATGACATTTTTTTCTGCAATGCCCAGTAGACATACTGGAACAGACTGTAAATGGTTATTTGTATCAAAATGTTTGGAGAATGTGGAAAAGACACACGGTTAAGAAATATAACACTCAGACACATTCACATATTAGGAAACTTTAAAGCCATTGGACTGGATGGGATCAGCAGGGGCTGATTACAGTGATTAAAATAAGAAGGGCCAAGATTTTATTCTAGAGGCAGTCTAAAATTCAGAATCTATCATAATAACTCCAAGAAAAATCAAGAGGAGGAGAATTTTTCTAGAAAGAATATGGCAAATACTGGAGATAGATCAAATTGGGTGATGACACAAACATAATTATTGGATTTGGTTATGTGAGGTCAATGAGTCTCTAATGCAGGAAGAGCACTAAAAGGAGAGTGAAGCAATCTTTTTTTTTTACTCTGAAATTTCTATTTGTTAATGTTTATATTTATTAACAGCAACATTAAAAGTTAAACATGAACTAAGCATTTTTCTAGGGGCCAGGAAAAAGGGGAGAGTACAAACCAATATGCTAGTGACTGGAATTCTTTTTTTGACTAGTTACAAAATAAAAACTATTTCTAAATGAGCACTTAGATTATTACTTCCTAGACTTAAATTACCAGAAATGTACTGCTACATGTTTAAAACATTTACTGTATTATTTTTTAGCAAAAAGAT
>JAJEJO010003884.1:291488-304314 GCA_020662805.1 Glaucomys volans
AAAAAAAAAACAACTAATAGATTTTCTAATATAATAAATGCTTGATTTGAATGGATATTCAAAAAAAAAAAAAGATTGTGACATTACATATACAAATTAACCTTGGGCCAACTCAAAATATTTTAAAAATTAACTATTGGAAAGAAACATTATTTTCAGCACTGCTGCCTGGTTATTCATGGCTTCTTATAAAGGTAATTATTTTCACAAACAAAAATGAACAATTTTATTGAGTTTGTCAAAGTTCTCTCTTCATTTTTACATCCATTTTCTAAGGTAACAATTATAGGAGAATCCTGATTGGTTCGCCTTTATTTAACTAAAAAATGTCTACATTCCAATTCTCCTGGCCTTCTAGATGCACCTGAAATTTAAACACTTATAAACTTGACCTTTCCTGACTCTAAATGTGACCATCCCCACATCTTTCATCATTTCCTCAGAGCGTGACTAGGTGGAAATCTATGCACGATTGAGTAGCATTTTCAAATTCCAGAAGGAGTTAAAAGAACATTTTCCAAAATTTAGTGTTATCCCATAAAATGTAGAACTATAAAATGCTTTAGTTATGTTTAAATAGTTATGTTTAAATGCATTTTGATATTTCAAAATGATTTTCTTCTTAAATTAATGTCACCTCTATACAATTTCATTTTTCTCTCAATTTTTTGCTTTTAAGAAAAGTACTATACTTTCGTTGAAGGCTTTCATATCTTTGAATTCTTCAAGCTCTGAATGCCACAAAATCTATAAAATGTGAAAATTTAGGCTTGTCTTGTTTATAAGAACTAACAAATCTACCACCCCTCTGATCAAGGCTGAGGATGGGGATAGACTGGAAGAATTCCAGAATTCCAGGTGTTTCATGGAGCTCCTTATGTAAATCACACTGGGTCTGGGTTTGTTTGGTCCCCACTGCAGGGAGTGATTCACTTTGTCTAGTGAATGAACGTGGGGAACACCAAAGATTCTAGACTGACATTTTTTAAATTGTGTGGCATGAGTAAAATTGTTTTACCTGTGTGGCAAGTGAAATAGTTTGTAAGAATTTTCACTGATAGGAGACAGCATGAAAGAATGAACAAGTCCAGATAGAAAGTGTAAGTTTTTCAAAGGACTCTCAGACTCCTGAGGGTCTACACCATTTCTAAAGGTGAATAGCTGAAGAAGAAGCTTAACTTATCATCCTATATAGGAACTTGAACCAAACTGCTATATTGGTCTGAGGTAGGGGTGATGGGTGGGTGATTTACAATACAGTCACAATGAAACAACAACAACTGTGCTCTTTCTCTGAGTCAATTTGTACTGAAAGAAGGGGAAACAACCCAGTTTTCATCTCTCCTGATTGTTTTCACTGAATCTTTCCCATTGTGCAAGAATCATTGGCATGTAAAAGAATAGTCAGGGTGACAATCTTTGGTCCTTGTTTCTGTCTTTCCCAGAAGTGACTTATATATATATGAATCACAACTAATATATATTATAAGTAAAATATACATTATATATGTTTGAATATATATTTGAATACATATATACATACACACTTATATATATATATGAACTGCGACTAATTATTATTTAAATATAGATACTTTAAATGTATTATATGCCCGAAATTGCTTGATCATTAGACAAGAATTGCATGAGAAAACTTGAAATTTAAAATATAAAGCAGTAAGTATTTTTTAGAAGAAAATCATGAGTCATACGGAGGAACATATTTTGACATTGACTATAAAGATCACAACATTTCAACATCTTAGAGGCCTTCCACTGACTTATGCTAGAACTAGTCAGAAGTTCTCTGTATTTCTTGAAATTACATTTTCTACCCTTGTTCAAAGTTTGTTTTTTTCAGTTGTAATTGACATTTTTCTTTTTAGATATCACAGACGTATATGACAGTTCATTCCCACTTGACACACTCATTTACTAAAATGCTATGCTGCAGGTTAGCCACACTCCCTGCAAGATTGTTTTGTGGGAAAGAACACATGTTTATGAAATATATCACTTAACTATCCTTATTATTTCATTGTTTTGATTGTATCTACTCATGCAAAGTGAAATGTTGAAAAAAGCTCTGTATAAAAGAAGTTTATATCTAAATACAATATGAATTTTAATAATTTTGATTTCTCTATGGCTGAGTAGTATTCCATTGTGTGCATATACCACATCTTCTTTATCCATTCATCTGTTGAAGGGTATCTAGGTTGGTTCCTCAGTTAAGTTATTGTGAATTGAGCTGCTATAAACATTGATGTGGCTGTGTTACTGTTGCTGATTTTAAGTCCTTTGGTTATAAACCAAGGAGTGGGATAGCTGGGTCAAAAAGTGGGTCCATTCCAAGTTTTCTGAGGAATCTCCACACTGCTTTCCAGAGTGGCTGTACCAATTTGCAACTCCACCAGCAATGACATCACTACCCTATGTACATGTATGAGTAACAAGAATGGTATGAATGTACATCATGCACAACCATAGAAATGAAAATTTGTACCCCATATGTGTGCAATGAATGAAATGAAGTCTGTTAAAATTAAAAAAAAATTTAAAAAAAGTGTTGAACCAAAAAAAAAAGATGTTATTTTGTAGAGGTTTTTGCTTTTGAGAAATAGACACTTCTTGAAGTGGGGAAAAATAATATTGATTTAAAATTAATTTTTAGGTTGAAATACAAATTTTTAAACTTAGCTAGGAGGACAATATGTTAGCTGATTGGAATACACTTACAGGTTTACCATAGTCTCCTGGGTGTGATAAATTCAGAACCCAACTCTTCAAGCATCTCTGTGCAGGTGTGTAAATGGATTTCAGAGAAGTCAGAAGGCATGTGAGCCTGCTGGGTTGTGTATGTCTCCAAGGATGGATTATGATCATTTCTTCCTGGAAACAAGAATTGTGACACTTTCCTATGAATATTTATGAGACTTAAATACAATAAATGTTAATTAGGATCAAATGTCCTGGACAAAGAACAGTCCTCTCAAGGAAAACTGCTCCACCATCTACATTTAGTATCTTGGTGTTCATGCATTGAAAAATAAATTAGTGATCATATGAACTTGAAATCCTTTCACTTTACAAATGCAGTAGTCAGCTTCCATCACTACAATAAATTCCTGATATGACCAACTTATGACAAATAAAGGTTTATTTTCACTCATAATTTTGGTTATTTTAGTCCATGGTTGATTGACCTTGTTGCTTTGAGCCTGTGTAACATGATGGCAGAAAGACCTGATGGAGAAGAACTGATCACCTCACAGACAGAAAGAGAAAGAGAGAAAGGAAGAAACAGCATTCCTGATGATAAAAGTGCGTTTTGACCAATATTTCACTCTTGTAAATTATCAAGTTTAATTGAACTACAGAAACTCTTACAAACATGTCTACACAACAGTAATATGTGAATTGCAATAAAGGCATAAAATAAACTTCATGCTTGTGGTCCTGTGGACAGTATTGCCTTCCTGAAGGCCTCTCTGATGTCTTTGTTTCTGAAGCTGTATATGAGAGGGCTGAGCAGTGGGTTGATGATGGTGTAGAACAGGGCGGCCACCTTGTCTCTCTCCAGGGAGTAGCTGGAACTGGGCCTGGAGTATACAAAGAGCAGGGAGCCATAGAAGAGCATGATGGAGACCAGGTGGGAAGCACAGGTGGAGAATGCCTTGCGCCTTCCCGAGGCTGAGAGGATCCTCAGGATGGCCAGGAGGATGTTGAAGTAGGAGATGAGGATGGAGAGAAGGCAGGAGAGGACAGTGAAGCCCACCAGACTGGAAAGGATGGTCACGTAGACCCGAGTGTCTGTGCAGGACATCTTCACCAATGGCAGCACATCACATAAAAAGTGGTTGATGACATTTTCACCACAGAAACTCAGGCGGAAGGTGTTAGCTGTGTGGGCTACGGCATTCAGAAAGCATCCTATGTATAAAACCATGTATTATATGATGGCTGGAAAATTGACAGGAAATATTGTATATAAACCACTTCTATAAATGGAACTAATGGAACTTAAAGTCTCGATCATAAACTGATGAGGTTTCTTTATGCAAAACATGGCAAAGGGACAGACTTGTGTTCAATACTGTCCCTCTCATCCCTTCATACACTTCCTTTCTTCTATCAGTGTTCTCTTCCCTTGTCCATCACCACTAATTTTTCACAAAAGTCCTCTAATGATCTAACCATCCACTTTGGAACCTGTGTGAGGATCCATTCCTTGGACTTATTCTAGTTTTCTTCTCAGAGTTCCATTACTTTAGAAAACATAATTAACTTTCATTGATTTTCAGTCTTGTAAATATTCTTGGAAAAGTTATATACTACTTATTTCCACAAGGAAAGCTATAATCCTTCTGTGGACACACACCAAATCAGCAGGGCACACATCCCCTTATGAGTTCATAGGAACCCACCTATGGATTCCACCAGAGATGCTTGAAGAGTTGGACTCTGAATTTGTTTGCTGGAACTAGAAGATTATGGTAACCTGTAAGTGTATGCCAATCAGCTAACACAGTTTTCTCCTAGCTAAGGTTACAGATTTGTATTTTAACCTAAAAATGAATTTTCAACTCAAACTTATTAAAATTTAATTTTTGTATTTAAAGATGAACTTCCCTTTTCTTGTGCTTTGTTTATCACTTCCTTTTGCATGAGTAAAAAAGATATGAAGAATGAAATAGTAAGGATGTAGAGGTGATGTACCACACAAATGTATTCATTCTCACAAAGAAATTTTCATGGAGGCCGTAAAACCACAGAATAGCATCTTAATGAATGAGTCAGGTGAGAATGAACTATCACATATATCTGTGATCTTAATGAACCATGCATTTAAAACTGAAAAATGTACTATGTGTCTGTGGAATTTTTAAAAGAATATCAAACTGAAAGATATTTAAAGTTTCTAAGGATTTTTTTGGCTCATAGAGTAGGTAGTAAAGCACAATTCTAAGTGTTTCTGTGAAAGTGTTTCCAGAGATGATTGGCATGTAAGTCAATGAATTAAGAAAAGCCTGCCCTAGATGTGGGGAAACCATCCAATAGGGTGGGTGTCCAGATGGAACCAAAAATGGAAGAAGGAGGAAGTCCACAATTTTGTACAAGCTGGATTCATGAGTGTGTGCATTTCTGGCTGCTGCTATTGCCCATGGGCATTAGACTCCAATTCTTCTGCTTTGTAATGTTACTACCGACAACTCTTTAGGAGCATTCATGCTTGTACTGGGGCTCTATCATTGGTCCTTCTTATTCTGAGTCTTCCAGCTTCGTGGACTGACAGCCACTGGTTTCTCACCAGTGAGGATGAATAGTATGAAAGATCATTAAATGTAATATGAAATGTAGTATAAAATGTTAACAATATGAAAGATTATTTTGTCCTGAGTAGTTACAATAGAACCAAGCATATAGTAGATCATGATTTACCTGGAACCACAAATCATATTGGATAGAGATACAGAATGAACCAGAATCACCTTAACTTTCTTCACCTTCCTCTTGGCATGGGGTTTATCATTTTGTAAAACTTCCAATGTAATGGAAGTTCCCCAAATTTCTCCCTGTAGACGCTCTGCTAATACATTAAAGAAAATGCAATACTAGACCCTTGGGAGTAATACACAGGCAAATATTTTCATGAAACTCTTGAATGTTGCAGAGTTCAGAGTCCCATGGGGTGCCCTCTACTCATCTCTTTTGGGTGGTGAGATGAATTGAAGGTCTCCAATGTAGAAGTTATGAGTGTCTACCAATTTTTATAGGTAGACAATTTGAAGAATGGATACAGGAATAGTAAATTTATTCTTAGGAAATAAAATGGAGGGAGAAAAATTGAGGTTAAGTAGAAGCAAATATATATCTTTAAAGACTATACATTTGAACAGGCTCACATTAGCATTAAGCTGTGGTAGCCTTGGAGGGATAAGCATGCACTTTGAGGTCACTGTGTTTGCAGAGACTAAGACTAGATGACTGAAAGACTTACACTGAACTGAATCTTCAAAGTCATGGACTGCCTTAGAAGAAGTTCTAAATCCTTTATGTCAACACCTACATACAGAATTCTGTCTATATTTGCATTCACTGTGAGATTGCCACTAGTCAGGTAGATGAGGGGATATGCACTGTGAATGTCAGTCAGCTTGTTTCCAAACACATACCAGTTCATGCTCAAGGGACCCCTGTATGTCATGACCATAGAGACTGACATTAAATTGATAAAAGTTTCTTCTACCCCTCCTGGGCTGATTCAGCTACTTCCACTGGTAGGGATTCAAAATGCCAAAGACAAAAACCAGTGATTTGCCTGAGATACACCATTATTTTCTGGGAGGTTTGGTGGATCACTTGGGTAGCACAAAGATTGAATTAGACAACTTCTTACTCACTCAACCTTACCAGGGCAATGACTTGTTTCCAGAAATAATGACATTTTAGAGGATTTATTTAACTTAAATATCCATTTTTTCCTGCCATCATGTATAGGTATAGAATTATATAATGCCTTGTGCATGAAATACTATTATGATCACTGACTTCTCCTGCTTATTTTCCATTCTTTATGCAACTGTTTTGATAATTTTCCCAACATACTATCTAATGTCAGTCTCACTTTTCTGTTTTAAATGCATATGGTCCTCTATTTTTAGCACAATTAAAACAGGAATGCATGTAGTTGAGTTTAAGCTGAGTAGGTATTCCAATTTAAACTACTTCGGGGAATATGAAGAGAGTCACAAGTGTGGTCCCATAACTACACACTTAGAGTGCCAAGAAGTCTCCTGGGAGAGCACTTGAACTTGGAGAAAAGGAAATTTAATTATGTAAATTTGCTGCAAGGGCAAGGGTGCAGAGATGGTTTTAGAGTGTTTACATCATTAAAGATTTGTTTTCAAGTTATGGGAAAGAAGAAATAAAATATACTGTGAATGACAGCATATACCTTTGAATCTCCATAAAACCCCTTGAGTCTCCTCTGCATGGTGACTTAGAAAGACTATTCCACCACCATTGCAGGATTAAACGGCACCTCCTCCATCCAGTTACCCATTGCTCATCCATCCAAGCAAGATCAGAATGGGGAGGACTGACATAAAGACAGAGGTCACTCCACTAAGCACCCCAGGATTGCTAAGGACCACACATGCCATGAGGGAACTCAGAAATTCCCAGAGAAAGCTTGTTAGGGCTGAGGGCCAGAAGAAAGTTTTGGGAAAGACAGAATCAAGGACCAAGGCTTGTAACTCTGACTATTCTTTTACATTCAAGTGATTCTTGCACAATGGGAGAGATTCAGTGAGAACAAACTGGAGAGATGAAAGTTGGATTGTTTCTCCTTCTGTGAGTACAAATTGACTCAAAGAAAGAGCACAGTTGTTGTTTCATTGTGACTATATTGTAAATCACCCACCCATCAACCCTACCTCAGACCAACATGGAAACTCGTTTCAAGATCTTTGTAGGATCATAAATTCCAGCTTCCCCTCTGGACATTTCTTGGACCACACACCTTTAGAAATAGTGTAGACTCTCAGGACTCTGTGCTTTCACCTTGAAAAACCTCCACTTCAACTGACTTTTATTCATTGCTTTCATGCTGTCTCTTATGGTTGGATGGTATAACACGGAATTTCACCTGAACAATTCTTACTAATGCCACGGAATTTAAGTAAAGTATCAGTCTAAAACATTGGGTGAATCCTTTATTCATTCATAAGACAAAGTGAATTGCTCCCTGCAATGGGGACCAAATAAAATCACACTTAGGGTGATCTATATAAGGAATTCTGTGAAACACCTGGAATTCTGGATTTCTTTCACTCTAGTCCCAACTCAACCTTGATAAAGGAGACATTAACATTGTAAGTGCTTGTACAACACAAACCCAAAGTTACATACTTCATAGATTTTATTTCATTCAGATCTTGAGCAGTTCAAAAATATAAAACCCGTCTAGGGAAGAATGATATTTTTCTAAAAAGAGTAGAGAAACAATAAAATGTATAAGGTGACATTTCTTTTGTCATGTTTTGGTTGGTGCATTATACTTACCTATAATGGTGGGATTTGTGGTCACCTATTCATACATACACACAATATAACAATACAATCTGGTTAATATCATTGCCTAGTACTTCCCCTTTTCCTTCCTCACTTCTCTTCCCCTGGGTCCCTTTCCTCTACTCTCTTTTCCTTTTAAAAATGACTTTGCCCCCCAAACTTTCTATTCTATTTTCCTCTGAGGTTTGAATATATGGGAGAAAACATGGCCCTTGGCTTGTGTTTCTTTAAGAGGGAAAATCATTTTAGAATAACAAAACACACAGAAACTGGTTAAGCATAACTGAAGTGTTTTGTATCTATATTTTTAATGGAGCACACTAAACTTTCAGAGATTGCTATTGTAACTTCTCATGCAATTTTAAATGCTATGCAATTTTGCCTGGATTTTCACCTGATTGTGCTCTGTGGAGAGGATTAAAGATGTGGAAGCAGGGAAACAAATTTGCAGTATCGATCACACAACTGAGGTTTAGAAAAAGGAGATGCTGTTAGGAGATTTGCAAATGCAAGAGGCTCCAAGCTTGTTGGACTGAGAAAGATAAAAAAAATTACAGGTTTTATATGTAATGTGCATATATATTATAAATCCTAGGTTTTGTGTGTTTGAGAAAGAAAAGTAAGAACACAAAACTTATGGAATAAATAGTAGCTTAGGAAACAGTGAATAGTCCTCTCTGCTTCCTTCTAGTTGGCCTTCTCAATAGAACAGTCATTTATTGTATGAGATGAACAGAATTCTATATATCTTATAACGCCATGTTAATCTTCTGACAACACAATTCAAACATAATGGAAATTGAGGACAATGAAAGTGTCAATCTGGAAAAGGTGTATGATTTTAAAGTCAGGGAAAGTCAGTTTGATAGGTGTTTAAATTGCAGATGCATCTACTGTACCATAAGAAGCTGGTATGGTCTTTTATTAATTAAATAAAGGAGAACCAATCAGGAATCTCCTATGATAAATTGCTTTAAAAAACTGAGATGCATGAATTGAGAAACTTCTGAGAAAATTACTAAAATTTTCTGCTTTTGTTTGTGAAAAATTTTCCCTTTATAAAAAGTCATGAAAAGTGCTGAAAACATTATGTTCCTTTCCAACAGGTAATGTTTAAAGGATTTCTGAGAATTGATACAAGATTAATTTATGTATACAATTTCACAATCTTTTATAGATTATCCATTCAAATCAAGCACTTATAAGAATAAACTAGAAATTGTATTGGTTTTATTTCTCATTGTACTATATTTACTTTAACAGATATTTTGCTAGTATCTGTTCTCATTAGATAGATAACAACAAATTTCTATATTTATGAATGTTAAAACTCTTCTCTGACTCTGACTTATAAAATAGTACAGCAAATACCTAGAAAGAGACTATAACAAGTGATAGAACTTCTCTCTGGGATTCTGAACCATTGATGTCTGTTTAACCTTAGTGTGCCACAAGTCAAGTTCCTTTGCACAAAGACCACATTCTTAGACATCTGCATACCCGAGCCCTGATTATGCCCTTTGCCAGCATCTGTTTCCTCATCACCAGGCTGATGGTAGTGGCAGGAGGACTTCCTCAGAGTTCACTGCAGAATGACTGAAGCATTGAAATCACTCATGACCTACATCACTAGTTTCAATTTCAAGATGTTGATTTTATATAAAATCAGAAAGATCATTCACATTCATTTAGTCATGAACCAAATATTTATTGAAGCATGACTATGGTCAATCTATTTATCTGCCAATCACTAGGTATTAAGAAGCGAACAAAATAAGAAATAGACCTTGTCCTTGTGCTTAAGATCCAGGCTGTCATGACCACAAAGCTAGGCAATTTCTTGTAGAGACTATGAGAGCTTATATAGTATGCCCAAGGCCTTGAAGATTTCCCTCTTGCCATGCCCCTGTGCATCTCAGATGTTCTAGAACATAGTCCTCTTGCACTCTTCTCTACCTGTGTACAGCAGGAGTTCTTGATTTGGTTGCAGTGATCACTAAGGAGAGCAGATGGGTTTCAGGAGTCTAAGATTCCTCCTGAGAATGCACCTAGGAAATGTGGTTGGGGTATACCTGTTTCTGTTAGATTCTTATTAGGGTTCTTATTTCAGGTTTGTTCCTCTACAAGCTTTAGATTTGCAATGCTCAGACTGAAAGAATTCTAAAATGATGCTGACACTTTCTGAAACAGCTTTTATCAGAGAAATCTGGGGGACAAGGATGGAGTAAGTGACATTGCCTTTGGGGTGGCTTAGATCTTGGACTCTGGAATTAACTCTTAAAATAGTTGTCAGTTAAACATTAAATATTAAAAACATTTCCCATTTTATTATTTTGAAGCTAATCAGAAGAGGAAACTTGGGGATAATATCATGTAACATTTCAAGAGGAGTAAAGAAAGAAGGATATGCTGACAATCCTTCTAGACATTGTGAGAAAAATAAGAGGAGACATCCTAAAAGAAGAATTGTCAGTTTTCATTTGATAGAATTTCAAATTATATTTCCTGACAAATATGAATCTCATCTTTAAGAGAAGCAAATATTTGTAGAGCAATTGTGTATCCCTTCACTAAATTTAAAATATAAACAACATTTTAAAATAGCCAACACATATCCCTACTTTCTGAAGCTTACCATTCACTGATTGGTGCAGACAGAAGGGTGCATGCAAAGTCCACCTGCTCTTTCTGGGCACAAGAAAAGCTAAATTTTGCAGACACTTTTATGGTTAAGCCAAGATTATGTGATTGTATCCTGTCCAATGACAGACACCAAAAAAACAAAAAGAAACAACAACAATCAAACAGGCATTGCAACTGATAAAAATCAAAACCACACAAAATGTGATTCATATATTCATGAAATTAATTTAGTGTTTGAAAAATATAACTTCAATGAAAATAAAATAAAATTTATCTTGTGGGTAAATGTGAAAATATATATAATATATCTGTCAAAAATGTATATTTTTGACAGAAAAATATATCTGTCAAAAGAGTTATCTTCTGTTCTTTCAAATCAATATTTCTATAAATATAAATTTTCTCTAAAATGATTATAGCTTTTTAAAAGAGTAGAGTTTATAACCTAATGAGGTGAAAATTGAATCTGAAGGGGGCTGGATATGAAGGGATATTGAAGGAATTTTCTATTATTATCCCTTATATTCCTCAGTGTTCTTTGTTTTGGTAACTGATTTATTTATAACAATGTTTTTCTTTTTTATTAGTAACAGGAATGAAATTATATACATTTATGTAATAAGAATAAAAAAGATAAAATTGGTTTAACCAATATTTACACATATATTAAATATAATCAATCTCATTTTCTCTTAATAGTCAAAAAAAATACATAAAAACTTTTGCCTCTTTTATGATTTTGTATCCCTAAACTGATAGCCACAAAGTAGATTCCAACCTCATCTTAGCATTAAGAATTTCCTCTCTTGGCTAATTCTTACCATTTCTTGAGCAAAAGCAGTACAGCAAATTTAGTGTATCCATCATGGGCTAGACGAGAATCACATACATAATGTAATTATAGAGCCAATTATGATGGAAATGTACATGTACCTGTGAGTGTAAGTTTTCCTGTTTGGCCCTACATCTTGACCGCAAGAAGGCTGAGTCGGTGATCGTTCTAGTTCTCCAGCGTATATATCTCCGCTCTGGCAGGGACTCCAGTACAGCACCTAGTAAAGGAACACTTGATAGAAAATTTTGAGTTTGGTAATTAATCAATAATATGCAAATACATAATTATCACCGAAGTGCTTTTTAATTAGGAAAGTGAAGCACAGAACATAGTGTACAATATCTTCCCATAGGGCCTATATGTGCATATTATAGATGGGTTCATAGGTATCATTGCAAGTAGATAAAAATACTCTAGAGGAAAGGGAAGGTGTGAGCTGGGAGGATTGGTTGGTTCTCAGTGTTCTCGTCATATCTTATTGGACCTTAGTGAGTGGCCACTGCCAAATCTAAATGAAATTATTCAACTCACTCCTAAACAAGGTTCAAATAAAGGAAGGCAATTGTAAAAAGAACTAATCAGTTGAATCCCCCTACACCACACACAAACAAAAGAAAAGAAAAGAAATTTTAAAAAGGAAGAAAGAAAGAGGAGGGGAAAATCCTATCTTTTTCATCCACATAATGTAAAAATGTCTGGACTCATATGCACCATGGAGTCTCTCAGTTTCCAAGTGTTCCTGGATCTGCTGGGCCATATACCAGAGTTGGAGTTGCAGCTCCATAATTCACTTTTTTGTACACAGATATCCCATAGTATGTTTCTCTGAAGAACCCAGACAAATGCCACCATTTTGCTTCTCATTCTTTAATATAGCATTTAAGTCCATGAGATTTTTTTCTTGAATAGAGGAGGTTTCCTGTAAACATTTGTATATTTTTAAATCTTTAAGTTCATTACACATAGTATACATGCATCAAATTATCATGAGGTACATCAAAACGTTGTATGTGTAATAAAAATTAAAAATGAATTAAAAACTTGAAAGTTTAGTTTATTAAAACTCATGTCTAAAAGACACATTTTGGAAACCATGTGCATATTGAGCATAAAACTATCTGTGACTTGAATAAATAAGTGTTTATACTGTGGGCTGGAGATGTAGCTCAGTGGTAGAGCTCTACCTTTTTGTCTGCAAGATTCTATCCCCAGTACCATGTAGGTGTGCACACGTGCATACACACACACACACACACACACACACACACACAC
>JAJEJO010003884.1:304414-330252 GCA_020662805.1 Glaucomys volans
GTAATTTCAAAATAATGTGGTTAATTCAAGCCAAAAACTGTGGATGAAACAATTCCCTTCAGTGTGTGAGAGAATTTACTGCTAAGAACACATTTAATCAAACCTAAAACATCTTTTAAAACATGAATGCCCCATATCTAATTACATTTTTATCATTATTTGTTTTCATATTTCCCTAGGATCATTATTGCTGTATATTATCTGCTTTTTCTAGGGTCTTGGGGATATTTATCCATGACTCTAGAATCAAGATAACTCTTTCATATTAAAAATGAATTGGGGCCTTGCAAGCACAAGACCCTGGGTTTTCAATTCCCAGCACTGCAATAAATAAATAAATAAATAAATAAATAAATAAACAAATAAAGATTAAAGACAAATAAATAAATAAAAATAAAAAAAATAAAAATTTAAATAAATAAATAAAAAATTGGAAATACACTTAGATCAGCAAGGTTACGTAACTTTGTATATACTGGTTCTTATTTGATGAAGGAAACTTCATTGTTTCTTCAAAAAGAATAGAATAGAGGCCTGGAGAGTGGTTGGAACCATGTCTCAGAGGTTAGGCATCAATGTTTAGGACACTGGGATGACTTGATAATACAATTCTCACATGTAATATAATTTTAGTAACCAGTGTTTCCCCCAGGAATGATTTATTTTTCCATATTCACACATCTGACATAAAATAAGGTTTTTATTCTGACGTTCTGCCACAGATGTAAGTCAATTGGACCTGTTAATATTCCTTAAGATAAATATAGGTTACAGAAATTATATTATCCTTCGTCAGAAAGAAAAAAAATACCTTTTAGAAAACTGGAGAGTGAGCTGGCATAGCTTTCCAAACCAAGCGTCCTGGAATTCCCTGGTGGGCTCTGCTTCTATTGGTTACTGTAAATTGCAATGGCACTGATGGTCTCCCTGGGCCTCACATGCCATCTGAACACAGATGACCAGCATTGTAGATCAGTCCATTTGCTGTGTGTGAAACTTCTGTGTTTTCAGGTCTATTTGACTAATGCATAGATCCTTAGAAATTTTCTTTTTATTTAAACCAATAAAAAGACATATTTTAAAAACATAACTCATGTTCATATGTACTTACTTTGAAAATTTGCTCAAAATTAATATACCTTTATCATAGTTACCCTTTTATTTGATCATTAACTGCATCGTTCATGTAAAATTTTCTCTAATGAATAATGGGTGCTCAAGACTATTATTCAAGCTATTTTAATTCATGGTAGCTATTTTTTGTTATAATCATTATTTTGATGATTAGATTGTCAATAGTTAGATGCAAAAGTCTTTATACATTTATCCATAGACAATAAAGTGGGGTTTGGAGAGTCCTGCAGTGGATCTAAGAAATTATCTATGAAACCTTTTTGGTAAAGAAAGAACTATAGATGAGAATGATCACACTTTCTGGGAATAATGCTCACTAAACTATTTATTTGGTGCCTCTGGTTTTTTGTACTAAAGTTTCTCATGAAAAAAAATATCTACAAATGTTTAAAATAGTCTGTTAAAGGAAAGAACAGTGGAGAATGTCATCTAGTTACTATGAATAGGTAAATAATTAATTCAATATTTTTGTTCTGATTTGTGTGAAAGAACTGTGTAGCTGACACTGTGAGCACCTAACAAACACACTTCTGCTAAGAGGAGTAGGGTCTCTGCTACATCATGGAGTAAGGAGAAAACATTATTATTGACTTAAGATCGTTGCTTTTAAAATAGAGGAAAATGAAATTCAATCCAAATATGTACTTTTTTCAATTTTTATCTTCTGTATTACCATAAATTTATTATCTTAGATTCTTGACCTACCATATACCAGGAGTGGAAATCCCATAATTTGCATTATATTATATCACAGGGGAGCACAAGGGTAGCTGTGCTTGATATAAAAGTAACCTCATCAACAATTGGATCTGCTCCCTCCTCAGAAGGACAGTCGTGATCATTTGAAGAGTTTGTTCAGAGCCTCTTTCACATCCTTATTCCTCAGGCTGTAGATCAAGGGGTTCAACATGGGAAACACCACAGTGTAAAAGGTGGAGACGATTTTGTCCGTGTCAAAAGAGTAGCTAGTTTGGGGGCGAGAGTAGATGTAGAGGATGGAGCCATAGTACAAGGTGACAGAGACCAGGTGGGAGGAGCAGGTGGAGAAGGCCTTGAGGCGGCCTTGGGCGGAGCGGATCCTCAAGATGGTGGCAATAATGAAGAGGTAGGAGGCCAAGATTAGGGCAATGGGGGTGATGACATTGGAGCTCAGGAGAAAGTACATCAGAGCCTGGTAGCCCTCTGTCCTGCCACAGGCCAGCTTCACCAGGGGAAGCAAGTCACAGAAAAAATCATCAATTACATTGTCATTACAGAAATCAAAGGAGAAGGTTTTCTTGGTGAGGACCCCAGAGTTAATAAAGCCACCAAGATAAGAGGCTGCGGCTAAAAATGCACATAGTTTTATCGGCATGACCTGAGAGTAGAGCAGGGGCTTTGAGATGGCCACATAGCGGTCATAAGCCATGGCAGCCAGCAGGTAACACTCAGTGTAGTCCAGACCAGCAGAGAAGAGGAACTGAGCCAGGCAGCCAGCAAAGGAGATGCTTTTATCATCAGAGATGCAGATCGCTAGGATCTTTGGAATGTAGACACAGGACAGCCAGAGATCCAGGAAAGACAGATTTCCAATGAAAAAATACATGGGTGTGTGGAGCCTGGAGTCATTACAGATCAGCACCATGAGGGTGCTGTTTCCAGCCACAGTCAGCACGTACATGATAAGGAAGGCCACAGAGAGGACCAGCTGCAACACGGGGTCTCTTGTGAAGCCCAGCAGGATGAACTCAGTCACTGTGTGATTTCCCCTCTGCATGACTTTGAATATTTCACTTTAGAAGAATGAAAAAGAGAGTGTAACTTGAATCATTTTGATGAAAGAAAAAGCAACAAGAATCTGCTAAAAGCATATTTCTATTTCTGGCAATGTTAGCTGAGAAGGCAATAATCTATGTGATCCTTTAGAACATTTTCATTTTGTAGGTAAACAAGAATTCCAGTGACTATGATATTTGTTTGTACTATATCCTTCCATTTGCCACCCAGGAAAATGTTTAGTTCATATTCAGTTTTTAATATTGAAGTTATTAAGTATGAATTTTCATAAATAGACTTTCTTAGTAAAAGCTAAGATTGTTCCACTTTGACTGTAGCTATTCTTCATCCATGAGAGACTCAGTGACCTCCCATGGTTAAGTCCAATAATAAAGTTTGATTCATCTTTGATTTGAACTCTCTGCAGCATTTGCTATATTCTTCTTGCAGGAAAATGCTTTCTTACTTGATTTCCAGACCATGCACCTGTTTAGTTTTATTTTACTTCTCTTGCTGCATTACTCAGTGTCATTATGCTAGTTTTTGAATTTCAGAGTGCTTCCAGAATCAACTCTTGGAATTTTTTGTTGTTACACTGTAAACAGCCCCTTGTGATCTCATTCAGTCCAATCACTTTAAATGTTCCTAAAACATGAATGAGTTTAAAAGTTTTAATTCTTCACCTATCCTCTCTTCCAAATTCCCCAGACATTTCAATTCAATTCCCCACTGTTACAGGATGTCTACTGGACATCACAGAAAAAAACATACGTTATTGAGAGTTCTTCCTAACTTCCTTCTCTTTCAGAGCTACAGCAGAAACAGGTTTTATTTCAGCTCATAGAAAGTGATTTACTATTACTCTTGACTGAGCCTCAGTTTCAATCTGATTAATTGGCACTATCCTCTGGTCCCTACCTTCAAAATGTGTCCAGCAGTCATCCAGTTTTCCCCAGCTGCAATCATGGAGGAAGCCACCCATCATTTCACAGGCATTTCTGCAGAAGCCTCCTGACCATCTCCCTGCTCCTATTTTTATCCCACTTGAGCCTCTCAACTTGGTGGCCAGAGGTCCCATCATAATGTATCTTGTCACTCTTCCATTCTAAACACTCCAGGGACTTCTCCATTTATTCAGACCAAATGCAAAAATCCTTGCAAAGCCATCTGAGGTCCTGTGCTCTGGGTCTTTTCTCCTCTCTCTCCTAGTGCCCACTGTTCTCTCCTGCACTGCTCACCCACTCCTGACTGTTCTGGGAACAGTCAGGACATGGCCAGTGCCTTCCTGGCAGTTCTTGCCTTGGTTGGGATGCTTTCCCCACTGCACCTTTATACCTGGAACTCTCCCCTTCTCAATCCTCACCTGTCTCTAATAGTACTTTCAAGGGTTTCCCAAGTCAATGCATTGCAGATTGCGGTCCACTCTCCTCATATTTCTTTTTTCCCTTTCCTACCTGATTCTTACTGCTGCACTGCCCGTTCTCCACATTTCATGTATCTCACTCATGTTACTTCTTTCCTTCCCCTTCACTAGAAAATGCTTTCTCCATTTGCATTTGGGAGAAAGCATATATTACTTTAATACTTGTCTCATGTTGATTTACCTTTATTATGAGTTGATATGGATTATTTATTTTAATTCAAATACTTAATACAAAAGAAGAGCAACTTCACTGGGACAAAATATTTCAAACCATAGATCCATGAGAGCTTAAAGGGTTTGTGGTTGGAAAGTTGAATATTCCTGGATTCACTCTCACTCTTAGCCTCTTCTGATTTGAATATGCTCTTAGTCTTATGATCCTAAAAAATCTGATCATTCATAAAAACAGTACTTAAAATTTTTGAACTCTTTATGCTGAATCAAGCTTCACACTTGGTGCTTTGCATGTAATATTTCATTCATTCCTCACAGCATCTTCTGTATGTACAAATAAAAAGTAAATAATTTTTCAGATGATCAGAAGGAGATTTAGTTAGTAGCTAACAACTGACAATTATTAAGTGGTGCTGCTTTCTCTGGAGACCAGATAGTTCCCTAGTAAGTCACCTTCTCTCCTTTTGATATTAGCTGAGCAGTTACAAGTGGGCTCCATGGTCCCTTTCATTTAGGATTTAACACCTTATCTCAACAACAACAGCATAAGGCTGAGAGGTTCAGGTTTTGTCAAAGACAAGTTCCTCTCAGATGTGGTCAATGACAGTTTCCAGTCTCTGCCCAAATCATCTGCTGGAATGTCTGTGTCTTTGTCATAGAGCCAAGACGGAATATGAGTCCAGAAAGTATTGTGTCCCCACCCAGGACCAGCTCGCTTACCTGACAGTCACAGTCACGACCAACATAGGACCACACTGCAGATCCAGGTGATTTATTCCTGCTGAGCTTCCCCAGTGTATTTGATTTCTCAAGCACCTCAGGGGGTCATAGTTTAGAATGTCTGATTCAAAGCAATTAACTGAAGAGTGAATTGGTATTATTAGCTTGTTTGGTGCACAAAAAGATAATGATTTTTTAAATGACAATTTTAATATGTTTAAAGCCTACTCTTCACAAAATCTCTACCTAGGAAGTTATTTTTTGAAGAATTTAATCTTTATTTTTTATTTATTTGTTTTTAAAGATGATGCTGAGTATCAAACCCAGTTACCTTCCTTGTGCTGTGCAAATGCTTTACCTCTGAGCTACAACTTCAGCCCCCCCAGGAAGTTTTAACTGAATAAAACATTGATAAATTTGTCAATTCTTCTAATACGTATTGTAAATAATATCATAGTCTAGCAAATATGTGCAAAACAATAAATTAGCCTGCACATGAAAATTTAGAAGTATGCACAAATCAGATTTGAATATATGGCAATTGGATTATAAAATTCATGATTTTATGCTATATTAAAGGAAGTTCATGGAAGGATAATCTTGGAATATCTATCCATTTGTGACTCAATTGCTTCAGAGGTGTCCTTGCTTTATCTGAAGTGTCTATAAAGGTAGATTTTTGCAACAAACATATCCATTCACACTTCTAAAACCAGTACTCAATTTTAAGGTAAAAAAGCTGTCACAGGAGCTCACATAACAGTGGCGATGTGACCATTTAACCAAGATATCATGCTTTCTAAAAGGAACTTGTCAACTTTCTCCACTAGTGATCATCATATGTGTTGAGCACATAGTATGTGCCTGGAATTCAGCTGAATGCTTTGAAAGTGTCATCTCATTTTAACAGTAATAATCCTGTGAAGCAAAAGTCATTCCATTCCTATTTTACAGAAGAAATATCTGAGATGTAAAGATGAGCCTATTCGCATTGCTCAAGTTCACACAGTGTGGACACTGGTAGAACCAGGCTTCAAAACCACTTCTTCCTGTGCTTCTCATCTGTTCAGATCCTACTGTCTGTCCGGCATTGACTGTGTTCTAGATTCTCTGCTGGGCACTGAGGTCGACAGTCATTACAAAGGCCTGGACCTGATGACAAGAGGCAATAGTTTAAGAGAAGAAATCAAAAATTTTAAACAAATAGACACAATGGACTATGATAAAATTTCATTCCTGACTGGGGGAGGCTGGCCAGGGTATAGACTCTGCCCCACTTCCCCTACTAGAAGATTCTGTATTCCAGAGGGAGGGATTTGTGTGTGATGGAAAGTGTTCACATTGAAGGAGGAAGCTTGCTGCTGTGCTTGAAGAATAAGTAGACAGTTGCCATGAGGTAGGAGGACATTCCTGCCAAAGGAAAATAAGCTACACCTATGAAGACACAGAGGAAAGGAGAGGGTTATATAGGAAAGGGCATAAATCTGGCAGATCTGTCTGAAGTAGAAAACATATTTATGGGAAGACTAGGAACGATAGGAGAGGAGATCACAGAGGCTTCCTAATGTCCTAGTCGGAGCATCTTAGAAATACTGGCTTAACCTGGACCAATATTAAACACTTGGAACTTCAGGGTCCGTGGCAGAAGGACTGCTGGTGCTAGGGAAGCAACTAGCACTGTCCAAGGGATGACCCGCCCTGCAGGCCTGCGTGGTGAGTGCCTCCTCTCATGTTCCCCTCCTGCTGCTGCACCAGAGACACAGGATCCCGAGTCCTCCTGGAGAAGGAAAATGACTCC
This sequence comes from Glaucomys volans, assembly GCA_020662805.1. Lineage (NCBI taxonomy): Eukaryota > Metazoa > Chordata > Mammalia > Rodentia > Sciuridae > Glaucomys > Glaucomys volans. The sequence continues at coordinate 311,419 of JAJEJO010003884.1, forward strand.
TGGGATCACAAAACAGTCAGGAGTGGACCTGAGGCTAGAACTCAGTGCTTCTAACTCTGCCCTTGGCTCCCTTTCTCCATGGCCACTCCTTTAAAAATAACAATGATGTTTTTGGGTCGGTGATATTTTTGGAGCCTCAATTCTGTAGATCTTCCCAGTTAAAATGCTCAAATCCACAACACAAATACAGACAAATGCAATAGTGCCCATATTTTCATGATGTTTCTCTTGAGCCTTAAACATGAACTCTAGGTCACAGGTTAGAACTGTGCTTCAAGAAAGGAGTTGTCTTCTGGCTGACCTCATCCAATGGCTACCTGATGACTGTGGTTTAGCTGTCATCTGACCTTTGTAAAAGTACCTTGTGTTCTTCTGCCCTGCGGAGAAAACCTATAGTACAATCATGTAAACTTTTCACATTATTTGGGCATGAGTGTAGAAACAGTTTTGCTATCAGGCTCTTGTGACATTCATAAAAGTTTATCTCTTTAAGAAACATCTCTCTTTGGCTGCTTTTTCAGTGTGTCAGTTGTATCATTTTATTTTCCATCCTTTGACACAAATGAGTCTTAGCACAAACAATAGCATAAGCTCAGTCTCCCTTTTTCCCTGTGGTAGTTTCAGGAACTTGCATTGAGTGATGGTGGTGAATGAAAATGAGGGGTTTCTTAAGCTCTTGTCATATAACAGAGTGTAAAAGATTGTTGAATTATCATGAGATGAAAGTGGAGCTTCAATGCCATTAGTTATTCCTGAATCATGCAACTTAACAAACTTTCAACAATATCTTATTCTGAATTTCAAATATCCAAATCAGCTATTTCCAGAATTATTTATAATAGTTATTAGATCCCAAGTGATTTATACACATGGAATTCCTCATGACTTTGTAGCTTGGTGGAATGGCAAAGAAGGCAATTTAAAAAACTATAATCAGATCAACTCATTTAATAAGGCTCACAATTTTTTTTTAGTATTTCGTATTCTATATTTTATTTTATTTTAATTAATTAATTTATTTTTATTTACTTATTGATTCATTGAACACAAATGGAGTACAGCTATTGTTTCACTGGTTGTACACAAAGTAGAGTCACACCATCTGTGCGTTCATGCATGTACACAGGGCAATGGTATCTGTCACACATTCTGTTATTATTTTTACCCCCCACCCCACCCCCACCCCTCCCGTCCCTCTATGCTATCTATCCTTCCTCCATTCTTGTCACCCTTCCCCACTGCATTATGCATCATCATTCATTTATCAGAGAGACCATTCGGCCTTTGAATTTTTGGGATTGGCTGATCTCACTTAGCATAACAGTCTCCAACATCATCCATTGACCTACAAATGCCATAATTTTATTCTTCTTTATGGCTGAGTAATATTTCATTGTGTATGTGATCCCAATTATCAGGGAAAACTTGCAACCTTTGGTTTTTGGGATTGGCTTATTTTACTTAGCATGATATTCTCCAATTCCATCTATTTATCTGCAAGTGCCATATTATTCTTCTTTATGGCTGAATAATATTCCATTGTGTATACATACCACAGTTTCTTTTATTCATTCATCTGAATGTTTTCCCTGATAAGTGAATGATGATACACAACTGAGTTGGGAGAGTTGGGGATGAGAGAAGAATGGAGGAACTTTAGATTATGTAGAGGGAAATGAGAGGAGGGAGGGGGAAGGAGTATGAAAATTGGTGGAATGAGACAGACATCATTACCCTATGAACATGTATCATTTCATGAATGGTATTAATCTATATCATGCACAATGATAGAAATGAAAAGTTTTACCCCATTTGTGTACAATGAATCAAAATGCAGTCTGTAAAAATAAAAAAAATTAAAGTTAAAATAAAAAAAATGTACCCCTGTCATGATATACCCCCATCTACAGCCCTCCCTTGAAGCCAAACCAGTGGGGCTACCCAATCTTGGACTTTGAACCTCTAAAACTGTGAGCTAAATAAACCTTTTCCAGTGGTAGGTATATTCAGGTGTAATTTTCCCTTGTCTCCTGTACTCTGGTTTATTGAGCCCAAACATATAGATGACACAGATACAGAGGGAGATGTGGATACATCACATGTATCTCTGCATGCATGTATATTTGTTCCAGTATTGGTTTTACTCTCAAATTCCACTTGCTCATTGATGATCTAAGGCAAAGTGATTGCTTTTTATAGTTTTACCTTCTACTCTGTAAGTCTAATTTCTTTTTAGTTTAAGCAATTTCCTTGTGGCTACTTTCAGATTTTCTCTGAATCTTGTCATCTGCAAACAGAGAAAGTTCCATTTCTTCAAAGATAATTAGTTCACATTTGTTTCCTCTTTTGTCTTATTGAATTATTTCAAACTTTCAGTTCAGTGTTGGGAAGGGATGGTGATAGGGAACACCTCACCTTGGTCCCGGTCTTAGCTTTTGTTGTTTAACTTCATCTCATTTTGATAATAACTGCTGCTTATTTCCTTTCTCTCCCTCATTTTCCAACACCACTACAGTTTTATGGGCCTTCTTTCTGTTTTTCCTTACGTGAGAGCTGAGTAAAGAACTCTTCCTCTGACATTTACTACTTAGCTGCTTCTTAATGTTGGAGTATAAATCCAACATTAACCTCTCAGAGATTCCTTTCTGACCACTCTGGACAAGTTATCTCCTTCTTTGGAGTGAGTCCTTTCTGCAAAAGCCAGTTCCATTTTCTTCATTCACTGGTTTCTTTTCATTCAATGAGAATTTATGCTATTTCAGGCTTTCTTGCAACTTTCATCTTAGAAAAATGCCCAGCAGATAGTAGGCCTTCAATGAATAGTTACTGACTGATTGACTGACTGACTGACTGACAGTTCTTATTTGGAGCAACTGATTTCCACAGGCTGCATTCAGTACATGGCCTCCAGATACAGGTCAAGGCCTGCCAGCATAGAAATGGCCCAGTTCTGCCAAAGCAGGTTGTGTCCAACACACTAGGATCCCACACTGCTGCAAGGAACCTATAGGATTTCCAGTACGCCCTTGAGCTGACCAGGCCCTAGGTAAGGGACTTTACGAAAACTTTACTGTAATAACTGCATATCCATATAGGACACAGTGCGGTATTTTGGCACATTGATACATTGGCGATTGTTCAACTCAGGATACTCAGGTCATCATCCTATCAAAAGATTACCATTTCATTTGTAATAAAACATTAAACAATGGGTTGGGGATATAGCTCAGTTGGTAGAGTGCTTGCCTTGCAAGCACAAGGCCCTGGGTTCAATCCCCAGCACCACACACACACATACACACACACACACATAAAAGGTAAAACATTAAACAAAACTTAGTATTTTAATTTAAGACTTTTATTTATATACATATGCATGACTATAATACCAATACACATGACTTAATATGGAAACACATTATGGGGTTTTGCTGTTTATAACAGAATGTTTCCTACCAGCTCAGGAGACTGGAGACAGGTTTTCTGAGGAATGGTATATAAGCTGGTCCTTAAAGAAAGACAGGAGTTGTTTTAATTTGCATTTCTCTAATTACTAGAGATGTTGAACATTTTTTCACATATTTATTAATCGCCTGCCTATCTTCTTCTGTAAAGTGTCTGTCCAGGTCCTTGGCCCATTTATTGACTGGATTCTTTGTATTTTTGGTGTAAAATTTTGTAAGTTCTTTAAAAGTTCTGGAGATTAGTGCTCTATCTGAAGTGTATGTGGGAAAGATTTTCTTCCACTCTCTAGGCTCTCTTTTCACATTATTGTTGTATCCTTTGCTAAGAAAAAGTTTTTTTAGTTTGAGTCCATCCCATTTATTGATTCTTGCTTTGATTTCTTGTGCTTTGAGGGTCTTGTGAAAGAAGTCTGATAATAAGCCAACATGATACAGATTTGGGCCTACTTTGCCTTCTATTAGGTGCAGGGTCTCTGGTCTAATTCCTAGATCCTTGACCCATTTTGAATTGAGTTTTGTGCAGGGTGAGAGATAGAGGTTTAATTTCATTTTACTGCATGTGGATTTCCAGTTTTCTCAGCACCATTTGTTGAAGAGGCTATCTTTTCTCCATTGTATGTTTTTGGCTCCTTTGTCTAGTATGAGGTAACAGTATTTATGTGGGTTTGTCTCTGTTTTCTATTTTGTACCATGGTCTGCCTGTCTATTTTGGTGCCAACACTATGCTGTTTTGCCTACTATTGCTCTCTAGTATAGTTTAAGGTCTGCTATTGTGATACATCGTGCTTCACTTTTCCTGCTCAGGATGGTTTTGCACCTTACTCTAATTAGAATGGCTATCATCAAGAACACAAGTAATAATAGATGTTGTGGATGTGGGGATAAAGGTACACTCCTATATTACTGATGGAGATGCAAATTGGTGCTGTCACTTTGGAAAGCACTGTGGAGAATCCTCATAAAACTTGGAATGGACCCACCTTTTGACCCAGTTATCCCACTCCTCGGTTTATACCCAAAGGACTTAAAATCAGTATACTATAGTAACACAGCCACATCAGTGTTTATGGCAGTTTAATTCACAATAGCTAGATTGTGGAACCAACCTAGATGCCGTTCAACTGATGAATGGATAAAGAAATTGTGATATACATACACAATGGAATATTATTCAGCCAAAAAGAAGAATAATAGTATGGCATTTGCAGATAAATGGATGGAATTGGAGAATATCATGCTAAGTGAAATAAACCAAGCCCAACAAACCAAAGGTCAAATGTCTTCCCTGATAAGTGGATGATGATATATAATGGGGTTGGGGGATGGGGAGTGAGAGAAGAATGGAGGAACTTTAGATTATGTAGAGGGAAATGCAAGGGAGGTGGTTATGAAAAATGATAGAATGAGACATCATTACCTTATGTACATGTAGGATTACACGAATGGTATGAATCTACATCATATATAATCATAGAAATGAAAAGATGTACCCCATTTGTGTATAATGAATCAAAATGAGTCTGTAAAAATAAAAAAAAAATACTTAAAAAAAGAAAGAGAAGAGTTTGGAAGTCCTGAGTCAAGAAGCTGGGACTATCAAGGAAGCATGATGTGTGGAAGGAAGAGAATTGACAAGGATAGAGAGGCAGGAAGAGGTAAGTGCCATGTATAGAATAGTTTGATAGGAGAGTCTGATGGATCATTTGGAGCAGGGAGAAGTAAAACAGAGATATGGTTTTTAGGAAAACAAATATGAAGTACAGGCAAAGGGCTTCGGCAATTGCTAGCTCCTGATTTGGAGAACAGGGGTAAATGTAGGATACATCAGGAATCTTGACCCTCATGATTCCAGGATCCTCTATGATGCATAGAATAAAGGCAGGGACTTCAGCCCAAATTCTTCCCTTGGGAGAGGACTGGACTGGAGCTAAGTGTAAGAGCTTTATGCAAACCCCATTAAGTAAAGCACCTGCCCAATCCAAAGTTTCTCCGAAAAAGGGAGTGAGGGGGGTGGATGGGGCATGGGGGTGGGAAAGATGTGGGAATGAGATGGGCATCATTATCCTATGTACATGTATGTTGTATGAATGGTGTGAATTCACATCATGTACAACCAGAGAAATGAATAGTTGTGCTTCATTATGTATGATGAATCAAAATGTGTTCTACTGTCATGTATAACAAATAAGAATAAATTTTAAAAAGCACCTGACTTTTGCCATTAAACCTTATTCAACAACCAGAGGCTGCACATATGTACCTGCTCAATGGTTATGTTGCTATGCTGGTTTCCCCCAAGATTGCTCTTCTGATGGGTATGTGACAGCATTCCAGGAACCAAGAACGGATTTTCCCTGGAATCCTGAAGAGATAACACCCTGCTCTGCAAGGTATAAATACCAGCACTTCATTTTGGTTTTAGGTGATTGAACTGCACTCCAGCTTCACCATCAAACTCTCCCACTGGGCACCCTGCACAAACAGCTCCTTAGTTTTTGACCACTCTGCCTCTGCCCACTGTATTTCCTGCCTCTTTTACGTAACCCCTACCTCTTCTGCTTCCCTGTTTAATTTTTAGTCCATGTTTCAAAGACAGTTCAGGTCCCCATCCTCCACAGACTTGTCCTCACCTCCAAGAGTATGTGCTGCCCTTCCAGGGGGCTACCATAACACTCTGCCTATGGTTCTCTTTTAACACTTTTTTCCTGTGTTTTTTTCCTGTGACAGGGCAATTGCATTTATTTTATCTCCCTACAAACATATGCTCCACGAAATCCAATTATATATGTATATATACACATATATATATATACATATATATACACACACACATATATATACACTTATATGCATATATATAATACACACATGTATGTATAAAGATATAATACACACATACATATGCATATATATCTCATATTTTCATCAAGTATTAAGCCTAGATTGATTGAAATACTGTCACCTGGTATTACATTTTTCAAGAAAAGGGAAAGTCGAATTGAATCTCAGCTCTATTTCACTCTGATATTGTCACCGTTTACCCCTTCCACATCCATTTTTGCCGGCAGAGCTGCTAGTAATCAACCAACTCTTTGTTGATCAAAAAATATATTAATATGACTGTTGAAAGCTATTATAGAGAATACAATTGCCATGTTTGTCCTTGTTATGTTATTTTTCGGTAAAAAGGTTTTAATTCATGCAAAAGAATCAGATATTTTTAAACACAAAATTTATTGATCTCTTACTTGTGCACACTGATAGTATGGACATTGTATAAATAATTCTCATTTTATTGATGAGGAAGCAAATTTGGAGATATTAAGTATTTTATGTAAGACAGTTATTGGTGTGATAGGTACTAAAGTTAAGATGATTGAATAAATATCCATTTTTCTCTTACCATTATAACTTTATGTAAGAACTTCTACAACCAATTCTATGAGAAACAAAACAGCTAGTGTTTATTTTATCACACTGATGGAGCAATTACAGATATCCATAAAAATGGATAGGTAATATAAATGAAGCAAAATACAAGGAAATAATATTTATTCAGCATTTCTATGTGGCAGACACCTTATGTAGATTTCAGTATACCTTTTAAAAATGTTTTAAATTAAGCTTTATTATTCCCACTTAGTGAAAGAAGAAATGGAGTCTTAGATCAATTAACTTACCCAGGGTTACATACCTACAACCGAAATGTTTGCCAGTTGTCCATAGAAAGTATAACCTTTGGATGAGTTTTTTTATTCTATTTTTTTGATCAGCATGTTGACCTTTTGAGCTTAAGATTTATCATCTTTACAAAGGAGTAATGTTTATCTCTCATGGTTATTGTAATGATCTTATGAGATTTAAGATAATTTGTTAACTGAATGGTTATAGCAAACACTAAGGAAAAAAAAAGAAGACAGTTCTGCAGCAACAATTTTTCTAAAGAATTAGAGGATTCTTTCTAATCCTTCCTAATTCCAAGGCAACTGTCCTTTCAGTTATAATATACACCTGGCTTATAGTAAAGAGATAGGAAAACCCCATTCTATGTCACATGGCATGGATGATTTACATATTTGATTGCAAAAGAGTCCAAATGCTAGACCTCTAGGCTGTTTCTGGATTGCAAACTTCATACCTGCCATTAGCCACAGGCTGCTAGACTCCCACGGTGGTATCAAGGACACGGTATGGAAATTCTTGATGTGACTGAATGAACCAAGTCTATTAGCACAGGTGGACCGTGGCACCATTAGAAAGCCTGGAGATTTTTTGAATTTGTTCTTTGTAGTTATACATGGTAGTAGAATGTATTTTGACGTACCATATATAGATGGAGTATAAGTTCCCATTTTTGTGGTTGTATATAATGTGAAATTGTACTGGTCATGGTGATGAAATAGGAAGTTTGAAAATAGAATAGAGTGGAACAGTGCTGAACAGTGCATTTGTCAGAGGAGAAGTCAGAGGTACGTTTTTGCACAGATAGTACCTAGTCATTCCCATCAAATTTCTCAAAGTGTAGTCTCACACCAAGCCAGGTGAGGCAGATCAATTTTGTTACATACAAACAATATGTTATTCTGTGAGAAATGAGTCAACCAAAGTAATATAAAAATGTGGATTTTTAACCCCACAAAATATAAACTGTGGGTGTCTTTTCCTATGAGTGAGTCTCCTGGAGGCAGCATATTGCTGGGTATTTTTGTTTAACCCAATCTGCCAATCTATGTCTTTTGCTTGATGAGTTTATTGCACTAACACTCAGGGTTATTATTGGGATATGATTTGTATTCCCAGTCATTTTGCTTTATTTCTGGTTTTTAACTTGACTTACTTTCTCCTTTGACAGACTTTTACTTTAGTGTATTTCCTCCCTTTCCTGCACTTTTTTAAAAAAAAATTCCACCTGATAGAATATTTTGCAGAGAATGTTCTGTACTGCAGGCTTTCTAATTGTGAATTCTTCTAACTTTTGTTTACCAAGGAAAGTTTTCATTTCATCTTCAAATCTGAAGCTTAATTTTGCTGGATATAAAATTCTTGGTTGACATTCATTTCCTTCAGAGCTTGGTATGTGTTGTTCCAGGACCTCCTAGCCTTCAGGGTATGGGTGAGAAATCAGGTGAAATATACATTTCCCCCTATATGTCATCTTATATTTTTCTATCATGGTCTTTAAAATTCTAACCTTATTCTGTATGCTAGGTATTTTTATTTTCCAACAATATGTTGTCTCCAAGGACTCAACTCATAGGAAAAGACATGCACAAACTGAAGGTGAATGGACGAGAAAAAATATCACTCACGTGGATTGCATAATCAAGCAGGGCTTTCCATCCTCATATCATATAAAGTGGACTTCAAGTCAAAATTAGTCAGAAAGGATAAAACAGGACATTTCATACTTCTTAAGGGAATGATACATCAACAAGACATAGCAATCATAAATATTTATGCCCTAAACAATGGAGCATCTACATACATCAAACAAACCCTTTTCAATTTCAAGAATCAAATAGACCACAACACAACAATACTGGCTGACTTTAACACACCTCTGCCACTACGGGTTGGATATTCCAAATAAAACTAAACAAAGTAGCTACAGAACTAAGTAATCAATAATTTAGAATTTGCATATATAGAATATATATGGAATATTAACATATATAGAATATATATGGAATATTTCATCCATCAGCAAGCAAATACACTTTCTTTTCAGCAGCACATAAATCCTTCTTAAAAATAGATCATATATCATGCAACAAAGCAACTCTTAGTGAATACAAAAAAAGAGAGATACTACTCTTCCTTCTTTCAGATAAAAATGGAATGAATTAGAAATCAACAATAAAATAAGGATAAAATAAAAAAATAGAAACTACAACACTGGAGACTAAATAATATACTATTGAATGATGAATTGATAACAAAAAATATCAGAGATTAAATTTAAAAATACTTAGAGGTAAATGAAAACACTGATACAACATATGAAAACTTCTGGGACACTATGAAGGCAGTGCTAAGAGGAAAGGTCATTGCATTGAGCTCATTCATTAAAATAATAGAAAGTCAATGAAAAAATGACCTAACTTTACATCTCAAAGCCCTAGAAAAAAGAAGAACAAATCAACACCAAAAGCAGTAGAAGATAGGAAACAATTAAATTCAGAGCTGAAATCAATGATATTGAAACAATTCAAAAATTGACAAAACAAAAAGTTGGTTCTTTGAAAAAAATCAGTAAAATTGACAAACGCTTAGCCAAGCTAACAAAAAGAGAGGGAAAATTCAAACTTCTAAAATACATGATCAAAAAGGAAATATCACAACACACCCTACTGAAATACAGAAGATAATTAGAAACTATTTTGAAATATATATACTCCAATAAAACAGAAAATCTTGAGGATTTCAACAAATTACTAAAGATATTTGATCTATCTAAACTCAATCAGGAGGACCTGCACAATTTAAATAGATCAATTTCAAGCCAATGAACTAGAAGATGCCTTCAAAAGCCTACCAACCAAGAAAAGCCCAGGACCAGACAGATTATCAGCTGAGTTCTGCAAGACCTTCAAAGAAGACTTAACACCAATACTTCTCAAATTACTCCATGAAGTAGAAATAGGGGGAACCCTCCCAAACTTATTCTATGAAGCTAGTATTACCTTGATACTAAAACTGGACAAAGACACATCAAGAAAGAAAACTTAAGATCAATATTCCTGATGGAAATAGACACAAAAATTCTCAATAAAATTTTGGCAAATCAAATTCAAAAACATAATTAATAGAAAGTGAACCATGATCCCGGGTTTGCAATATTGGTTCAGTATATGGAAATCAACAAATGCAATTCATCACATACGCAGACTTAAAAACAAGAATCATGATCATCTCAATAGATGCAGAAAAAGCATTTGACAAAAATACACCCACCCTTTGTGTTCAAAACACTAGAAAAAGTAGGGATAGGAGGAACATACCTCAACATTGTAAAAGTTATATATGCTAAACCCAAGGCCAACATCATTATAAAAGGAGAAAAATTGAAAGCATTGCCTATAAAAACTGGAACAAAGAAGGGATGCCCTCTTTGACCACTTCTATTCAGCATAGTCCTAGAAAGTCTAGCCAGAACAATTAAACATGCAAAAGAAATTGAAGAATATGAATAGGGAAAGAAGATCCCAAACTATCACTATTTGCTGATGACATGATTCTATATTTTGAAGAGCCAAAAAATTCCACCAGAAAACTTCTAGAGATAAAAAATAAATTCAACAAAGCAGCAGGTTATAAAATCAACACCCATAAATAAAATGCATTCTTATACCTCAGTGATGAATCCTCTGAAAGAGAAATTAGGGACACTGCCCCATTCACAGTATCCTCAAAAAAATAAAATACTTGGGAATCAATCTAACAAAAGAGGTTAAAGACCTCTACAATGAAAACTACAGAACATTAAAGAAAGAAATTGAAGAAAAATTGAAGAAGAGGGAAAGTTCTCCCATGCTCTTTGATAAGGTAGAATTAATATTGTCAGAATGGCCATAATATGACATTCTTCAAAGAACTAATAAAAGCAATCATGAAATTCATTTGGAAAAATAAGAGACCCAGAATAGCTTAAGCAACCCTTAGGAAGAAGAGTGAAGCAGGAGGCATCACAATACCAGACGTTAAATTATACTAGAGTGCCATAGTAACAAAACCAGCATGGTATTGACACTAAAACAGACACATAGAAGACATGGAGACAAATCCACACAAATACAGTTAGCTCATATTATACAAAGCTAAACAAAATAAGCCAATCCTCCCCAAAAACCAAAGTCCAAATGTTTTCTGATACCAGATGCTAATTCACAAAAAGGGGTGAAGGTTAGGGAAGAATAGAGGTACATTCGATTAGACAGAGGGGAGTGAAGGGAGGGGATGGGGTCTGTGGGTTGGAAGGATAATCGAATGAATTGGACATTATTAACCTTTGTGCATGTATGACTATGGGACAGGTGGGATTATACATCCTGTACAACCAGATCAATTAGAAGTTATACTCCATTATTGTGTGCTGTGTTAAAGTGCATTCTACTGTCATGCATAAGTAATTAGAACACAAAAAGATGAAAAGTTCAGGAAAAAATTATTTTAAATATAAAACGTGAATATTTTTCATTTATTTTCTTTTTCAAATTGAAGTGGAAAGATTTATCTCAATTTTTCTCTTATTCTGATTCTTTGTAAAAATAGAATATACAAATTTTAAGAATCTTAAAATCATGTGGGCTGAAAGACCAAATTGTTCTTTAATGTGTTTAATTTTCCAACCCTAAAATATGAACCTCCCCTTTTTTGGGATGTAGAATGACAGTGTAAATAATTTTTGTCTTTAAATGTGTATTTACTGTTGACATATTGAGCTTCTATTTATTCATTTTCTGATATGTACATGTCACTACCAACATTGTAAAAAATCATAAAATTTCCAAAAAGTTTTTTTTAGAACCAAGTAAGACTGGCTTAATGTAACAGAACTGATACACAAAAATTGTTAATTGTCTATTTCAGATCTGGAAGGGTACTTTACCCATTATTTTTGTAGGAATCACACTATAAAAATTTTTATTAAGAAGACAATGTTATTTCATTTACACAGCAATGTCTAAAATTCACAGAGATATCAAATACCAATTTGACATGACAACCCTGATTTCCTGTGCTTTCTAATTTTCTCCAAGCATAGCACTTTCCATTTCAAATCATTAACAACTCTATATGGTCATTTGCATTGATGAGGTTAAATAAACTGATAAATACATATCCAAAAAATCATAAGCTCTTCTTACTCTTACATACCCCATAAATAATCCCTAAGATGATTCTGTTGTTCTACCTTCTAAAGATCCATCTCTTTAAACCAGACATTTCTGATGACCTTCATTCTTTCCAAACGCCTTTCTGAAGTCAGTTATTTTTTTCCTCGAATTTTCTCATGTTGATCCACATATTGGTCTTTTTAGTGTTCCTTAAACCAACAAAATAAAATGCTGCCTCAGGGCATTTGAATTTGCTGTGTATGGTGCCTGGAAAGGTCTTCCATAAACACCTCTATGGTATTGTCCCTACTCAGGCCTTGTTTAAAAGTTAGGTGTACAGAGAGCTCTTCTCTGACTCCATGTCTCCCTAAACATTTCCTACAATATATTCTTTTAAAGAAAATCTATATCCCTGTCAAACAGACAGACAGACAGACAGACAGACAGACACACACACACAAATACAGTGGTATGAACAATAAAGCATTCCTCATTTAAATATAAGCTTGATGGGATAATAAATTTGTTTTCTTACCTGCTATATACCTCCAGGATATATCATATGATAGTTTTTCAATGAATAGTTTCTGGATGAATTGTGAATGAGGATATATAAAATGTTATTTCCTTTCTCTAAGCACAAAGTGAAGAAGTATAATAAAAAATAGTAATTTGCAACAATGTCAAAAAGAATATTTTAAACTTACTGATACATGATTCTAAGGTACAGTCCCTCTTTGTAGTAAAAAAGATATGGTTATTTTATTGACCTCTGAATACTGTAAGTAGGAAAACTGATTTCTGAACCATATCATGTCTGATGTACCTGATGCCAAGATGTTCAATATATTAATCTGGAACTCAGGTGAGAGGTCAGGACTAGAGATAAATTTCTTGGAATCATTGAAGACTTCATAGATCACCTAAGAATAGTGTGCAGATAGTCAAAAAAATATTAAGAAGGAGGAAGAGCTAAGGAAGGTACCAGGGAAGAAGGAGCACAAAAGAAAAAGAGGAAAAAAAGCAAGAGTAATGCAAATCTGAAGTCTAGAAAGGGGTCCATCAAGGTAGCTAGAGGAAGCAACTCTGGCAAGTCCTCCCAAAATGACAAGAAATTAAGACAGATAGTAATCTCTGGATACAGTAGTGCTGAGGACTCAGGTTTCCTCGACAGAACAGGTTCAATGGAGAAATGTTATCAAAATAAAATTGGAGAATGGTATGGAGCAAATGGACTATGAAGGAGTAGGGAAAACCAGGAGATTAATAGTGAGCTTCACTGTCAATGGAACAGAGAAGTAGGGTGACGACTGGATAATATTTCCAGTCAAGGGAATTATTAAGAAGAGTGATATTAGATAAAATTTGCAAACAATCAAGGATATTAGAGTTTAAGATACTAATGCTTAGGGGGAAAACATAATTTCAGAAATTAAGTCCATGAAACATCCCAAAGATGCGAAAGAGCTGGTTTGAGAGAGAAAAGGCACATTATCCACCACGACAGGAGGGCAGGGAGAAGAAATGTATATGGATTTAGAACTGGTACGATGGAGTATGAGGTAAGATCAACAAAAGAGCATGGAGTGCTGAAGGGTTTTTCCAAGTTGTACTAAGTCATTTAAGTAGAGGACACAGCAAAGAAATAATTGAACTTTCCTGGGATGGTATTTATTAAGATGAGTAGAAAGGAGGGAAAGTGGAACCATGGAACTGGGAGTGATTGAAAGTGGTTCCTTCCATGATGGAGCATGGAATCTCAACTGGGTGATGAGGAAAGTCAGACTGAAGTGAGATGATGGATAGTGATGAAGTGTCAATTACCTTAGAATGATGAATAAAAATTAGTCAAAAGATGGATGTTTATGCGGTCTGTAAAAATAAAAAAATTAGGGAAAAAAAGATGGATGTTATGGCATCTTAATTAGAATAGAATGGAAAGTAAGGAGGCTGAAAATCATGAGAACATTGAAGATATCTTTGAGAGAAACCTTGGTTAAATGTTGAAAATGGAAATTGTGGTGAAATGAGAGGACTGCTCATCAGGATGAGATGACACTTCCTTTGTGGGCTCCAACCAATGTTTCAGGGGTGAATTTTCATGGAATGATTCCAAATCATTACTTGTATCTCTTTTAACTTGCCCTCTCATCTTGTTATGTAGAAGATAAATCTTTTTATGTAAATTTTATTAGCTAATTATTTTTGCTCTTTCTCTGTGTTCAAATAGATGATATAATGTGGTCACATAGCTCCAGCAATGATTCTCACCCACCCAACTAAAATAAGTAGCAGGCCATTTAATTTTTACTGACTTTTATTGAAAACTACACAAAACTTTAGCAGGAGTAGAAGCAAAGAGTTCAAGAGCATTGATATCCAGCCTTCCAAATATTCCATTTAATTCACAAGGTTAATCAATTATTCCCCTATTATTGTGGTGATTGTGATATTCTTATAATACATGCCAAGACTCTTGAGTACCTTATTTGGTATCCTCCCATGTGAGTTATGATGTTATTATTTGTAGAGAAGGCTTTGGCTCTAGCCAGAACTACTTTCATGGTTCAAGTATTTACTATTACAGCTCCCAGTTGTTTTCTCAGCTGACTGTCCACATCTGACTTCTGCTGTTAGAATTTCCTCTGCAGAAAGGAATAGTCTTGCCCAAGATTATACATCCTCCTTCTTGGTAACTCACATCCCAAACAGGTCAAGTGGAGTTACAAATTTCACATGATTCTGAAGGGCCAACTCTGCTCCCGCACTCCTCATGAAAGTGACTGGGCCCTCTTTTGCTGGTTATCAGAATTCACCTTCTTTAGACCAGTCCTGCTTCCCTCCCAATTCAGGTATTGTTCCTGAGAATGCTCTCCAATAAACTTCCTACATATATCTCCCTTAGGGTCTGTTTGCCTTGAATTCAACTCAAATGCCAATTCTATATGATAAATCCAAGACTGAGAAAGCTAAATAATGAAATTGAAACATGGGCTCAAGTCAACCAATTCCAAGGGTGTTGATAATTTTATCAGTGATCACATCCATCCAATGTGTTGATGCATCTGATGGGCCGCATGTAGACACACTTAAGCCACTAGAAGATTAAGTATACCTCATTTTATATCATCTATTTGAACACAGAGAAAGAGCTTAAATTATTAGCTAAGAAAATTAAAATAAATTTATTTCTTCTACATAACACGAGGATCAGTCATATGGCCTTAGAGTATGTTTTTCTGTAAGATCTTTTTTACAGCCTCTTTCACATCTTTATTTTTCAAACTGTAGATGAGGGGATTTAGCATGGGGATAACTACTGTATAAAACACAGAGACAACCTTGTCCTGTTCCATTGAGTAGCTGGATGTAGGTCGCAAATACATGAAGAGAATGGTACCAAAGAAAATGGTGACCGCCACAAGGTGGGAGGCACAGGTGGAAAAGGCTTTGCGCCTTCCCTCTACTGAACGCATCTTCAGTATGGCAATGAGGATGCACAGGTAGGAAATGAGAACAATCACAACACAGCTGATGACATTAAAACTGGAGAAAGCCATGATCACAATGCCATTGATGTGAGTGTCTGAGCAAGAGAGCTTGAGCAGGGGTGGGGTGTCACAGTAGAAGTGGTTGATCCTGTTAGAGCCACAAAAGGACAACCTGAAAGTCATCCCTGTGTGGATGGCTGCATTTCCAAAGCCTGCAAGGAAGCAAGTACCCACTAACAAGAAACAAATTCTCCCAGACATGAGAACTGGGTAGAGCAGGGGGTTCCAAATGGCTGCATAGCGATCATATGCCATTGTGGCCAGCAGGAAGCACTCGGTTCCCAGGAAGGAGCCAAAGAAGTAGAACTGGGCAGCACACCCATTAAAAGAAATGGCCTTGTTCTCAGCCACAAGGTTCACCAGCATCTTAGGAGTGACAGAAGAAGAGTAAGAGGCATCCACAAAGGACAGGCTGCTGAGAAAGAAGTACATGGGGGTGTGGAGGTGAGGATCCATCTTGATCAATGCAATCATGCCCAGATTACCCACCATGGTTGTCACGTAGATGGACAGAAACAAGGCAAAGAGGACACCTTGCAGATTGGGATTGTCTGAGAGTCCCAAGAGGACAAATTCTGTCACTTCTGTTAGATTTCTTCTCTGGACTTCTTTCATGAGTCTGACCATCTGAACTGCAATAAGAGAAAGATGGGACACTGCATTTGGTCAGATGAATACGTGACAGATTTGTAAATATATTTCAGTGCCATGTATAGATTCTAAAGGAAGAGTGAAAAGTAAAGAGCACAGTAAAACTGTATGTTGGACTTGATGTCAAGTACAAATCCTGTATCTCGATACTAATCACCCTGAGGTAAGTAGCTAGTACTCACTAATTATGATTGCTTTTGGCTTTAAGTATTTTTGCACTGATAAAACAATCTTGCTTTTTGTTTTGTTTTGTTTTTTGTTTGCACCCGGGGTGGAACCCAGGGGTGCTTAAACACTGAGCCACATCCTTAGCACATTTTATTATTTTTATTTTGAGATAAGTTCTCCCTAAATTGTTTAGGGCCTCACAATATTGAACTCACAATCTTCCTGCTTCACTCTCCAGAGCTGCTGGAATTACAGGCATGTGCCACCATGCCCAGCTGATTAAACAATCTTAAAAGATAACTGTATTTATTACTTATGGTAATTTAATTAAATTAATTGATAAATCAATACATTCTCTATGTACTTCTGGAGAAAGCAAACAGAATGAATTTAGACCACTGAATGTTCCTTTTCAGTACAAAGAATATTAATTAAAAATATTGTAATATAGCAATACTAATCAATGGTTAGAAGGAAGGCAAATAGTTTGATAGTAGGGAAGGGGATGCTTTAAAATTTTATGGCCATAAAGAAATAAAGGATATCCATATAACCAATATGGTTCTAATGTCACCCCAACTTTCCAGAGTAAGCATGTGCCAATAAAAAAGGAGTCAGTTAAAATTTTAGGATTTTTAATAATTCACTTCAGTAATTAGGAAATCTGATTATAAGAATGAATAGAAATCCATAAGGAAAAGTATTATAGTAACCTAGACAATGAAACCTCCTAACAATCAATTCCACAGGATCATAACAGAACCTATAGCAGGGTAAGGTGAATGTAGATAATGATCAACTATTATACATCTCAAAAATATAGAAAAAAAGATTTAGTCATACTAAAGTACATGTTTGAAGAGCTAGATGTGTTTAACCTGGTTTAAGCATTATGCAATGAAACCACATGAAAATATCACAATATCCAATTGAACAACCTTTGTGTGTGTGTGTGTGTGTGTGTGGTGCTGGCAATTGAACCCAGGGCCTTGTGCATAGTAGCCAAGTACTCTACCACTGAGCTAAAACCTTAGCATGATACCTAATTAATATACACAAATTTTTCTTTTTTATCTATCAGTTAAAATGAATTTAATTAATATTAATTTTAATAAACCACCAGAATTAGAAAACACCACAAGTCATACATGAAACTTTCTAGTCACTATATTAAATTAGGGGAATAATCTGACACCAGATTATTCTAATGGAAGTAAGACTTATTTCTTGCAAGTTATAATGAAACCAGATATTAGACAAAAATCAAAACTTAACAGCAATGCCCAGCTTAGATTTTCCAAGTGAAATTTTGGATATCACCTATTAATGAAACCCTTCTTCAGTTCTTTTAGTCAATCCTGCACTCCCTTCATGACCTCAGATTTTTAAACAATAGATATAACTGTGCCAGGAGAGCCATACGAGACATGGCTCAGAAAGTAAGACAAAGTACTAAATCATGTATCAGCTAGAGAAAGAGATTATTTACTACTGTCTAAAATTAATACATGGGCCCAACATTACTCAATGCTTATCTCATATTGGAGATAAAGAGTCCATGGAACCCAGGTGGGGGGAAGAGTGGGCAGGAGCTGATGCCACAAGTATAGAGATTGCCATACAAGAAGTGGCTCCTGATGCTCCACTCAACCCAGTTTCCACCAAGATGTGCTCAATAGCATAATCCATGCATAACATTTTCAGTGTCCTTGCACCTTTTATTTTAACTGAACTGGACCACAAATCAGTGAAAGAGATAAGTAATATCCCAAGGTATTAAAGAAAATGATCTGTTTCAATGAGACCAGCAAGTTAAGGAGTTGTTGGCTACTCAGGAGTGAATCCTAAGCTACCCCACAGGTCTCTTGATGCTAACATACTTGCTTTGGGGCTGGGGATGCATTTCAAAGGGTGAGAATTTGCATGGCATACCCAAGGCCCTGGTTTCTATCCTCAGCACCAAAAAGAAAATAAGGTAAATTTTTTGTTCTTTGTCAATATCACATTGTTTGTTTGTGCATTTCTTTGGCACCAATGTCCAGCATAGATGCTCTCCCTTGGAGTGATTTTTTTATTTATTTTTTGGTTAGCTGGGATTGAACTCAGGGATACTCAACCACTAAGCCAAATCCCAAAATCCCCAGCCTTTTTTTTTTTTTTTTT
>JAJEJO010003884.1:330652-394535 GCA_020662805.1 Glaucomys volans
AATTAATATACACAAATTTTTCTTTTTTATCTATCAGTTAAAATGAATTTAATTAATATTAATTTTAATAAACCACCAGAATTAGAAAACACCACAAGTCATACATGAAACTTTCTAGTCACTATATTAAATTAGGGGAATAATCTGACACCAGATTATTCTAATGGAAGTAAGACTTATTTCTTGCAAGTTATAATGAAACCAGATATTAGACAAAAATCAAAACTTAACAGCAATGCCCAGCTTAGATTTTCCAAGTGAAATTTTGGATATCACCTATTAATGAAACCCTTCTTCAGTTCTTTTAGTCAATCCTGCACTCCCTTCATGACCTCAGATTTTTAAACAATAGATATAACTGTGCCAGGAGAGCCATACGAGACATGGCTCAGAAAGTAAGACAAAGTACTAAATCATGTATCAGCTAGAGAAAGAGATTATTTACTACTGTCTAAAATTAATACATGGGCCCAACATTACTCAATGCTTATCTCATATTGGAGATAAAGAGTCCATGGAACCCAGGTGGGGGGAAGAGTGGGCAGGAGCTGGTGCCACAAGTATAGAGGTTGCCATACAAGAAGTGGCTCCTGATGCTCTACTCAACCCAGTTTCCACCAAGATGTGCTCAATAGCATAATCCATGCATAACATTTTCAGTGTCCTTGCACCTTTTATTTTAACTGAACTGGACCACAAATCAGTGAAAGAGATAAGTAATATCCCAAGGTATTAAAGAAAATGATCTGTTTCAATGAGACCAGCAAGTTAAGGAGTTGTTGGCTACTCAGGAGTGAATCCTAAGCTACCCCACAGGTCTCTTGATGCTAACATACTTGCTTTGGGGCTGGGGATGCATTTCAAAGGGTGAGAATTTGCATGGCATACCCAAGGCCCTGGTTTCTATCCTCAGCACCAAAAAGAAAATAAGGTAAATTTTTTGTTCTTTGTCAATATCACATTGTTTGTTTGTGCATTTCTTTGGCACCAATGTCCAGCATAGATGCTCTCCCTTGGAGTGATTTTTTTATTTATTTTTTGGTTAGCTGGGATTGAACTCAGGGATACTCAACCACTAAGCCAAATCCCAAAATCCCCAGCCTTTTTTTTTTTTTTTTTGTATTTTATTTAGAGAGAGGGTCTCACTGAGTTGCTTAGTGCCTCTCTGTTGCTGAGGCTGGTTTGAACTCTCCATTCTCCTGCCTACGCTCCCAAGCTGCTGGTATTATTGCACCTGGTCCTTGGAGTGATCTTGGTATTTGAAGTTCAAGAGCAGCACCTCCAGAATTAAACAAAGCAAAACAAAACAAAAAAGAAGCAGATATTTTTTCTTTTTATTCCCCAAACAGGAAGAATATGTGAGGATATAAATCTAATAAAAATAGTGAAAAATTAAAATACCTAAAACGATCTAGCCATACTAATAAAGATGGGTGAAAATAACTAGTATTAAAATTTTTAAAGTTTTTTGTTTGATAATTTTTTGTGCTCTACAAGCACTGTGCTGATTTTCTTATATTATTTTATTTAAACCCTTTAGAATAGGCAATATTATTTTCTCCTTTGGCAGAATGGATATGTAAAGTATAAAAGATTAACCTGTGGAGAATCACAAAGTTAGACTACTGGAGTCTAAATTTATACTAAGCCAATGTAAATCTCATGCCCTTAATATTACAGATCATTTAAAATTACTGTTAATAGTAGTTTGAGCATTAATACATAAAACACTTGATGGTTTAATTTTTAGAATCACATTAAAAGGTCATATCATCTGGTGAGACACTGATTATATTTGCTAAAAATTGTCTTTCTTAGAACTCACATTAATTAATATGCATTATTAGCAAAATATGATTTGTTTTACACTCATGGTATGAATTACGTGTCTCCATCTGCTCATAATTCTGACAAAAAGATTTCTTATTTTTCTGTGATATTTTCCCTCATGCTGTTGACATTTTGCAGCCAAACTTCTAGGCCAGAGAATTGCTTGAGTTTTACATTTCTAAGAATTTCTGGCAGGTGAAAATCCACATCTGGTATACTATTTGCTCTTGCTCATATTTATCCTAATGACCTACAAATCCCTTTTCAATAAAAATGGATGCAACATTATTAAGCATACTTTCTGAGACACTCAGTGCTTCTGGAACTTTAGGCCAAAGGATGACTAAGAAAATGAGCAGCCTATTGAATTTTTCTTAAGATGAGGAAGTTGAATGAATAGGACTCCTTATATGTTTGCCTTATCTTTTGTAACTGCTTGATTGTTATTTTATTCCTTTGCTTGTTCCTCTTCTATGACTAAATTCACTAAAACAAAACAAATAAACAAACAAGCAAAAAACACATGGCTCTTTCCTGGAGAAGATGCTCATCCTTAATGTCCCAAAGTAACCAGGAGGCATAGTTAGAATGGACTTAGAGACCACGCATTACATATGTAATAAAACCCAAAACTACTCTGCATTCAGCTGTGGTGCAGTCTTTCTTTTCTTTTCTTTTTCATAAATATAAATACCCCAAGTTATTACATCAGGATAGAGTACCTTTTACAATATAAAGTTTATCTCTGCAGTGCAGCTACAATTCAGTTCAGTGATTTCCAGTTACACAGTCTTAGGAAGAGACTCCAGAGTATGCATCCTAACATTTAAATAGAATATATTTCTTGTTCTTTGGTCTCTGGGGACTGTGCCCCTTAGGTTTCCTCATTGCAATCTTCTCATTCTTCCCCTCTGAAATTAAGGAAATCACATCTCTTTCACATTTCTCTCCTTTACCCTCAGGATACATGAGCCCAGAAGAGAATAAATTTCGAGTCCCATGTTCCTAACCACCATTATGCAAACTTCTTTTATCTCCCCTAATAAACTCCCTTGGGAAGAATTAAAAGAGTCCTCAAAATTGCAGTTTTTCTCTACTTCTGGGCCTGCTGTCTATAAGGGAGCTGTGTACATAAGAGACCTTAGCCTACCTGGGAAATATCCAGGGAACTGAGTGGAGGAGACACAAGGGAAAGGATGAGAGAACAGGCCTATTTTGAGCTTGGAATTCTAAGACTGTGGATTCAAGATTATGAGACTTTGTATATGTCACTAAATCTCTCTGTGCCTAAGCATTTTCATTTCTAATGATGCAGGTGACTCTAGAGATAGAATAATGAATATGGATTGTTGCATCAAATGTATGTAATCAATGATTTTCCCTTACCCTAACACACTCTTGCCCACACTCCAGAGAAAGAAATAGTTATGATCCCCCACAGCCAAGGTTGGGATGCACAAAAAACTCCATCCTCCAAATACATCTTCTATATTTGGGAGGGACTCAGGGTCTGACAACAATTGATCAAAATCTAATAATGATTTATTTTATTTAGGCTACTTTGAGAAGATTAATTTATTTCAGTATCATTTAATTAATGAATTCTGCACTGAACGAAGAACTGAAATACTCAAAAGATGACTTTATCTCCAGCAATTCAGAGGAGACATATTTGAATGATTTGGGTTAAATTTCAATTCCCAGTGTTTATTTGTTTTATTGATGCCTTGCAGTGAAAGTACAATAAACTATCAATACAGTGTTTGAAACATAACTGTTAAAAAATGATGAGTTACTAAAAACATAAGTAATTCCCATCTAAGTGTGGATTAGTTGTTCCTTGGCAACAAAGTGTGATAAATTAAATGAGATTAAAGTTTGTGCGGTTGTTATATGGGAAGGATTGGAAGACATGACATAACACCAAGAATTGAGTGAAAGAGATACAAGATATCAGAAGCTTAGAGACCAGAGATCAGAGTGGGGAGATGAGGCTGTGGATGACAAAGGAGGAATTGGGTCAAAGATGGGATGGGTGGTGGTCCCCAGTTAGTCCCAGGCTATGAAGCAGGACATCCAAAAGAGCTTTGAAATAAGAAGACAGCTTATTTCTATCTTACCTTGAATGTTATCAAAGAAGCACCAGATGATGCTGTATCTCCTTGACATGGATGGGGACGAATCAAAAGTTACCGTGAAATGTGATCTCTATGAAACTTTTGAAGAATTCACACTGGATACAGGGTTTTGCACAGAATGGATCCATAGGAATAGATTACTGATGATTAAGTTACAATGATTTTAGTTAAGAATCATGAGTCCCCCCTCTTATCCCTTCCCTCCTCCTTATTTTGACTTGCTTCCATGTATCAGAAAAGATAAGAGAAGAATGGTAGAATGAATCTGACCTAAATTCTTATAACTTTCCTGTGTACATTTATGAATATACCATAGCAAATCTTACCATCATGTACATTCCCAAGACAATAACTTAACAAAAAACAAAAATAAAAACCTATAAGTAAAGAGCAGAAAGATCAGAGGAGTATAGGGAAGGGAACAGAGAAAGGGGCAATGGAGGAGGGGAGGGAGAGTGGAAATATTGAGGATTGAACTGGGGCAATTACCTTTACAATTATTTCAAAATGCATCCCAATGTAGTGTATAACTAAAAAGAATAAAAAACAAAACAAAAACCATGGAACCCTGAAACCCAGTAACCAAGCAATAAGAGCTTACTCAGCAACTATCAGAGATAATGCTAAAAAAGATGTGATCTTCACTCTAGAGGAGCGTAGGCCTTCATGTGAATTATTAATAAAGGTGAGAACTTGTTCATCCAGTCCTCCACCTGGTCATCAGTTGGAGAGACTAGAACCAAATCATAATAACAACTAATATTTACTATACATGTGCTACTTGCCACATGTCCTTCTAAGCACATGCATTTGTCACCTCCACCTCAGGTAAATGAACCAGCACTTAGAAAAGCAACTTGTTCAAGTAGTTGATTCAGATTATAGCTGGGATTCAGACAGGGTTCATGCTTACTCCAGAATGTGCATTGCTGACTATTTGGGTTGCTAGAGGCCCAAAATACCAAAAAAAAGGGTATTCAATATATCTTCTCTATTAAAAATGAATAACACATAAAATATAATGACTAACACTTTATTCAGTTTCCTCCCAGGAAAACTGGATAACTCTGGAGCAGCCCGTTGAGAGTCCAGATGAGGCTGGATGCTGGGAGGAAGAGTGACTCAAAGGTGTTAGGAGGGGGAGGTAGAGTGGCTCAATGTCACACTTAGTGCACTACATCTCCTTTTGTTTGAAGGGAGTTATTTGATATCAGGTGCCGAGAACTTAAAGGAGGTGGCAGTGGAGGAAGTGCTTATCCTCTGGGAACATTATGGAACTTTATGATTCTCATAGTGATGGGGGATGCTATAGAACCTAGTGGATGAGGGGCCAGGATTCCCAAGCCCTGGAAGGTCTAGGACAATCTTTAACAACAAAGACTCACTCATGCCCGTGGGACTGCTTAATATCCCACTAGTTACATATATACTGGATAGGATTATCTGAATCTGGAAGCTATCTCCATTTTTAGTTGTAAAAACATTCTAACTATTAAAATGGAGCAATATTGAATGAATTTTTGTGTAACAAACTTATCGTGCTATTTATTAAGTAACTCAAGAGAAAAACTGGCTTAGAGCTTTCATTATTTTGAAAATTTACATCCTGAACTAGAATGTTGCAATACTCCTTCAGGTGTTTATAGAGTAAACTTATATCAACCTGAATTTTTAACAGTTGAATTTATGAAGATTTTTTATACATGTGCAGTTATCTGCCTTTTTTCATTTTGTAGTTGTGCATGATCAGTCACTTACTAAAAGCAGCATTATTTTTTTGTCACTAGCTTAGCAATTTATTTTTTATTTTTACAGACTGCATTTGGATTCATTGTACACAAATGGGATACAACTTTTCCTTTCTGAGGTTGTATACAATGTAGAGTCAAACCATTTGTGTAATCATACTGGCACATAGGGTGATGTTGTCTGTCTCATTCCACCATCTTTTCTACCCCAACCCCCTCCCACCTCTCATTTCCCTCTACATAATCCAAAGTTCCTCCATTCTTCTCTTACCTCCTCCCACCCCCATTATATATCCTTATCCACTTATCAGAGAAAACATTCGGCCTTTGGTTTTTTGGGCATTGGCTTACAAAATAAGCATTATTTTTATTGAAAAATGAAAATAAAGAAGCTTTTCAATTTGTTCAAAATTGGGATCAAAAAATTCTTTTTGCTAAAGAAAACACCCAGAATTACTTTCATTATAAAAAAACAAAGGAAATAGAAACTAACTGAAAGTGAACAAAGACCCATGAATATATCCACAGTGATAGGCATATGGAACTCTGGAGGAGTGAGTGTTTTTTAATGTATCCTATATTTTCTTCATAGAAGAAATTCATTGTTATCTATCAAATGAAAACAGAAAACAGGAAAATGTTTGTTAAAGTAAATATGATAACATGAGAAATAAAACCAAAAAATTTTTATTATATTCTAGTAAATGCTTGATTTGAATGTATGTTCAAGAAAAGATAGTGAAATTATACATATAAATTAATCTTGTACCAGTTCTCAGAAATCCTTAAAAAATTACCTAATGGAAAAAAGCATAATATTTTCAGCCTTTTTTCCCTGGTGATTCATGGCTGTTTATAAATATATATATTTTTCACAAACAAAGGTAAAAAAATTTATCAATCTTCTCAGAAGTTGCCCAATTAAGGCATCTCAGTTTTTAAAAGCAATTTATCATAGGGGATTCCTGGTTGGTTCTCCTTTATTTAATTAATAAAAGACCATGCCAACTTCTGTGGCACAGTAGATGCATCTGAAATTTAAACATCTATCAGTCTGACTTTTCCTGACTCTAAAATCATGCATTTTTTTCAGATTAATACTTTCATTGTCCTCAGTTTCCATTACGTTTGAATTGAGTTGTAAGAAAACATGTGGAATTCTGTCCATCTAATCCAACAAAATGATTGTTCTATTGGAAAGGTCAACTAGCAGGAAGCAGGGAGGACTATTCACTGTTTCCTAAGCTGCTATTTCTTCAATAGGTTTTGTGTTCTTTCTTAAACACACAAAACCAAGGATTTATAATACATATGTCCATTGTATATGAAACCTGCGTTCTTCTATCTTTCTCTAGTTCTACAGACTTGGTGCCGCATATATTTGCAAATCTGACAGCATCTCCTTTTCCTGAACCTCAGTTGAGTGATAGATACTGCAAATTTGTTTCTCTGCTTCCACATCTTTCATCCTCTCCATAGAGCACAATCAGGGGAAATCCATGCAAAATTTCATAGCATTTAAAATTGCATGAGAAGTTTCAATAACAATCTCTGAAAGTTTAGTGTGCTCCCTTAAAAATATAGATACAAAACACTTCAGTTATGCTTCACCAGTTTCTGTGTGTCTTGTTATTCTGAAATGATTTTCCCTCTTAAAGAAATGCAAGCCAAGGGTCATGTTTTCTCACGTGTACTGAAGTTTCAGAGGGAAAAGGAAAAGAAAGGTTGGGGGGTAAAGTCATGAAAATCAGAGGGAAAATAGTAGAGTAGAGGAAAGGAACCCAGGGGGATGGAGATGAGGAAGAAAAGAGGAAGTACTGGGAAATGATATTAACTAGACTGTATTGTTACATCGTGTGCATGTCTGAGTATGTAACCACAAATCCCACCATTGCATACAAGCATAATGCACCAACAAAAACATGAAAAAAAGAAATATCAGTTCTATACATTTTAGTTTTTCTCGATTTTATCCTTTTTTAGAAAAATACCATACTTCTCTAGACAGGTTTTACATTTTTGAACTGTTGAAAATCTGAATGAAATAAAATCCATAAAGTATACAAATTTGGGTTTGTGTTCTGTAAGCAATTACAACATTAACATCTCTTATCAAGGTTGAGGATGGGAACATAGTGAGAGAGATCCAGAATTTCAGGTATTTTGCAGTGCTCCTTATGTAGATCATACTGGGTCTGGGTTTTATTATGAGGGAGTCATTCACCTTGTCTTATGAATGCATACGGGGAACACTAAATGTTCTAAACTGACTCCAATTTCCTTGGTGGCATGAGCAAGAATGTAGCAGGGGAAATAGTGTGTAAGAATTTTCAACCATAAGAGACAGCATGCAAGCAATGAAGAAGAAAGGGTAGAAGGGGAGGTTTTCCATGATGAAAACAGAGTCCTGAGAATCTGCACCATTTCTAAAGGTGAGTAGCAGAAGGCATGGCTATAATAAAGAAGAAAGCTGTATTTTATGATCCTACAAAGGAGCTTCAACCAAGTTGCCATGGTGATCTAAGGTAGGGATGATGGGAGGGTGATTTATATAACATTGTCACAATGAAGCAACAGCAAAATGTACTTTTTCTCTGAGTCAATTTGTACTGACATAAGGAAAAACAACCCAGCCTTCATTTCTCCAGATTATTTGCACTGGATTTCCTCCATCATGGAAAAAATTACTCATATGTAGAAGAATAAAGTCATCCTTACAATCTTCAGCCCCTGTTTGTGTATTTCCCAGAAGTGTCTTCTGGGCCCTGTTCCTTGAAACTTCTCTGGGCATCTCCAAGTTCCCTCATTGCATGTGTGGTCCTTAGCAATCTCAGGGTGCTCTGTGCTACGGTCTCCTACTTTATGACAGTCCTCCTTCATTCTGACCCTGCTTGGGTGGTATCTGAATGGATTAGGTGCCCTTTAATACTGCATTGGTGGTGGAAAAATCTTTCTAAATCACAATGCAGAGGAGAATTATGAGACTTTACAAAAACTCAAAGATACATTTTGTCTGGTACAGTATTTTTCATTCCTTTCTTCTCACAACTGAAAGACAAATCCTTTAGGATTCCAATCAACAGCAACCTTAATGACATAAACACTCTAAATACCACATCTGCCTCCTTGCCCTTGCAGAAAACCTACACAATTAAATTTCCTTTCCCCAAGGTCAAGTGCTCTCCCAGGAGACTCCTGGTGGTTATGGATCACACTGTGACTCTTTATATTACCTGAGATAGTTTAAATTAGCCACTCAGCTTAAACTCACTGTAGATATTCTTGCTTCAATCCTGCAAAAATAAAGAGCCAAAAGATACTTTTAAAAAGACAAGATTGACTGATATTAGATAATATGCTGAGAAGATTATCGGAACAGTTGCATAGTAGATGGAAAATAAGCAGCACAAGTCAGTGTCATAATATTTCATGAAGAAGGCATTACATAATTCTATACCTACACATGGTGGCTGGAAAAAAATGGATATTTGAGCTACATAAATACTATAAAAGATAATTATTTCTGGGAGCAAGTCGTTGCTCCTGCACAGTTGAGTCAGAAGTGGTTTAATCTTTGTGCTCCCCAAGGGATTCTCCAGTCCTCCCAGAAAGTGATGGTGTATCTCAAGCACAACACTTGTTTCTGTTGCTGGCAGTTTGGACCCTTACCTGTACAAACAGCCAAATCAGCCTGGATGAGTGGAAGAAAATTATGTTGATTTAATGTCAGTCACTATGGACATGATATACAAGGATCCCTTGGGCATGAACCGGGATATGTGGGGAAACGAGCTGACTGACATTCATAGGGCACGTCACCTCATCCACCAGACCAATGGCATTTCCCAGTGCACAAAAGCAATTAGTATTTTAGCCGATCTCTGAAAACCATGAATAGAGTAACTTATCATCGTAGCAGTGAAAAACAGGAGTCCATCAATGTAGGAGATTAGGAAGATTTGTAGGTCTTTGAGATCAGGCTCAGATTGACTCAGGACAAACCTGTGACTCTAGAGTCCTTGTGATCCTTATTAGGCAGTCCCACATAAGACCCGTTCTTTATAGTTTCCAGCTTTACTTACTTTTGGAAGGGCTGACACAGCATACATCTTAAGTTACATTAAAAAATTGTTTTTCCTTTTAAATATTCATGTCAAACTTTGCTTTGTCTATATTCTCCTGCTAGGTATTTAAGATCAATTTGGTCAAAATAAACCTTGTTCCTATCTACAGTTCAAGCAACATTATAACTTAAATATCTATGATTTTATAGTTACACTTTTATTTAATTGAGGTCAGTATTAGTAGTGGAAGTCAGCATTATATCCTATCTGTCCTATAGTTGATGGTTTATTGTCTCAAATTAATTCAGGCTGTTCTTTTGAAGTCGTATATCTGCAAAACACTAACAGGAAACAGTTTTATAAGGACAATACATTTAGCCTCTACAAAGAGTCATATTTTATCAACTCAATTACATACAAGTTTTACTTTTTAAAAACTCTTTTACAATCCTAAATACCTTTTACAATTTACCCAAACCTTTACTTAAGTTTTATATTATATCCTCTACTTACTTTGAGATCAGTTATCTATATAACAAAAAATCCTTTTTTTGGGGAACATGACTTTAAGATTGATTCTAGCCTACTTTGGAGCCATCCTAACGTGGAGAAGGACAAGAGGCAGAGCCTTAACTCGGGTGAGGTTGGTCAGGTGAGGAATTTTTGATACTGCTACTGTTATATATTAGGAAGAAACCAATTTTTAATGTTAAGCCACGGTCAAGGATTATGAATCCTTGAACTTCATATGCTGAAGTTCCCCAAATCACGAAGAAACCCAAAAGGAGATATTTTAATTGAATATACTACTCATTTTTTGAGTACGTGATTTTTGAATAAATGTTTTTAAAATTACTGTTGGACCATTGACCCAGTAGTCTTTTGATTCCCTCTCTAATTATTAAAGCAGGGGAAGAAAGTTAAAGCGAACAAGTGGTTACTATGCATTTCAATGATATAAAATTTTACCTTTGAGCTAAGCAAAGCAAGCATTACCACTAGTTTGCAAACCTAAGACATGCACCTCTAGATCTCATGTTTTTAACCTTTCAAGTGTGGTTGATGGTAGTTGGAGAGGACATAATTTAATTGATGAATTTGTAGTAAAATGAAGACTCTTCCATTTCTCTATTATTTCTTAGAATATCTTTTCTCATAGCTTCAAAAAATAACCTACTCATTCCCTGTATCAGTTACTGAAATTCTAGTGTTTCTCTTTGTTAAGTCAAAAATTAGTACTCAACCTATTCTCTTGGTCCCCTATCTGCTTTTCAGCTATCCAGGATATCCTGTGTCCTCATCTATTCTGAGCTGTGCCTTTCTAACCACCTACAATGCTACCACTCTGCTCTAAACCACCACATTTTTACAAAAAATATTGAAATAACTTCTAATTGGTCTATTCCCCTGTTCCCCCACAGTTTGTTTCAATAGAGCATCCAGTATAATACTTAAAATCCATGGAAGGGAACAGGTAGCATCACTTTGTTAATAAACTCCTAAAACTCCCAATTTATTTGAAGTAAAAATCAAATTTATAACAATGGCCAAGAAGTCATTCTTGACTTAGTCTACAACAACATCCTAACACTTACTCCTCTTTTATTTCTACCCACAACTATTCATTTCCTTATGGTCAATAATACAGTGGACAACATAGTTGATGCCTGCTCTTCGATGTTAGATCTAGTTGACAGGCGCTTATTGTTGGTGTTGATGTCAAATACTGACTGTCCTCTCTCTTCATATGGCAATGAGTGTTATATAGATGTCATAGAACGTACTGCACATTTATTTAAGGTTGTATATTGGCACCAACTTTACTTTTGTTCCTTACTCCACCCTTTTATAAGAGAGGCTTGGAAATGATTGGAACATTAAAAGTTCATGGGGTAGAGTTATTACTGTTAAACTATACTCAAAACTTCATCAACTGAGAGGAAACCTCACTTCACTCACAAACTAGCCCTATGTGAGATCCAACAATACTGCAATATATAGAATATGGAATACAAAAGCCCAAAACCTATAAGTGTGCTCCAAGTAGAAGCAATTAGAGGGGAACTTCAGGCCCCACTCCTAGACATCTATTCATACATAAACAAAAACAAACAGAAAATTCACAAGAACAAGAAGAATAAAACACAAAAAAGGAAGAGAAATACATATGCACAGATGTGCAAGAACAAGATATTTTGGATCAAAAGGAAACAGACACACATGTCTCCCATTCAAAATTTATAATCCCCCAACAAAGGCACCCACAGAAATGGAAAAAGTTGAGATTCCAGAGAAGGAATATTAAAAAATTGATATTAAAAAATGTTCAGTGAACCAAAAGAAGATCTAAGGAATGAATTAAGGGAGCAAATGTAGGAAGTGAAAAACCATTTCAATAAAGACATAGAGAAACTGGAAACAAAACAATCAGAACACCTGAAAAACTCAAGAATGCAATTAAAAATTCACTTGAAAGTGTCACCAACAGATTAGATCACATATGAAATAGAACTCCAGGCCTCAAGCACACAGCATCAGGCCTTGAGGACAGGATGTATACACTTGAAAACTCAGTGTGTAATAAAAGAAAGAGAGAGAAAGAAGAGAGAGAGAGAGAGAGAGAGAGAGAGAGAGAGAGAGAGAGAGAGAATTACTAGAATATACAAGAACCCCCTGGGACAACATCAAGAGACCAAATTTGAGAATCACTGGGATAGAGAGAACATGGAGCTACAGACTAAAGGCATTAAGAACCTTTTCAGTAAAATAATAGGAAAAGCTTTCCCAAACCTTAGAAATGTAAAGGACATCCACATCTAGGATACCTATAGAATACCAAATGGGCAAAATTAAAGAAGAAATTCTCTGACATATTACATTCAGAATACATAGCATAAAGAATAAGGAAAGAATGCTAAAATCTTCAAGAGAAAAACATCAGGTCACTTTTAGAGTCAAATAAATAAGATTGACTTCAGACTCAGACCCTAAAATCAAGGTGGACTTAGAATGAGATATTCCAAAAATGCAATTGCTGGCTAAGATTGTTATATCTAGAAAGGCTACCTTTCAGAGTTGGAAAAGAAATAAAAACTTTCCATGATAGGATAAACTAAAAGAATTCATAACTACTAAATCAGTGCCACAAAAAATGTGGATGTACTACACACAGAAGAACTCATAAACACACCACAAAACTCCCTAATGAATGAAGCTCTCTAGAAGAACCATTGCAATTAAAAATCTTCCAACAAAGAAAATAACAATAAGGCAAGAGAAGGAAATTAAAGGGATGCAAATAGAAAAAGAAAGATCTAATTATCTCTGCTTATTGATGACATGATGCTATGTTTGGGGAAAAATAAACACAAACCAAAAAAAAAAAAAACAATTCTACCATAAGACTTATAGAGCTCATAAATTAGTTCAGCAATGTAGAAAGATACAAGATCAATATAAATCTATAGTTTTCCTATGCTGCAATAATTAATTTGCTGAGAAAGAAATCAGTAAAACTCTCCCATTCACAATAAACTCAAAGAAATAAACTGGGGAATAAATCCAACCAAGCAAATGAAATAATTCTACAATGAAAACTATAGAATATGATGAAAGAAAAAAAAATCAGTAAGTCCATAGGAGATGGAAAGACCTACCATATTCTTGGATAGAAAGACCTAATATTGTCAAAATGGCCATATAACCAGGAGCACTATATATCTTCAGTGCAATTTCTATCAAAACCAGTGACATTCTTTAGAACTAGAAAAAATGTCTCTCAAATTTATTTAAAAAAATAAAGGACTTGAGCAAGAGGAGTGAAACTGGAAGCATCACAATGTCTGATCTCAACTTATAATACAGAGCTATAGTAACAAAAACAGCAGGGTATTGAAATCAAAATAGGCATG
The DNA here is from genome assembly GCA_020662805.1 of Glaucomys volans. Taxonomy (NCBI): domain Eukaryota; kingdom Metazoa; phylum Chordata; class Mammalia; order Rodentia; family Sciuridae; genus Glaucomys; species Glaucomys volans. The sequence continues at coordinate 344,344 of JAJEJO010003884.1, forward strand.
AAGGCTAGCAGAATAGAATAGAAGACACAGAGATAAACTCATATAGTCTTAGCCATCCCATACTTGACAAAGGTGCCAGAAACATACACTGAAGAAAAGAAAACCTTTTTAACAAATGGTACTGGGATGAATGGATATCTGTATATAGAAGAATGAAACTAGATCCCTATCTCTTACTCTGCAACAAGTCAAATCAAAGTGAATCAAAGACCTAGCAATGAGATCAAAATTTGCAACTGCTAGAAATATGTTTCAACACTCCAACATATTGGCATAGGAATTGGCTTCCTTAACAAGACTCCTAAAGCTCAAGAAATAAAAAAAATTAAGAAGTGGGATGGCATCAAATTAAAAAGCTTCTTCATAACAAAAGAAACAAGAGCATGAATAAAGAGCCTAAAGAATGGAGAAAATCTTTGCCAGCTACTCATTCTATAGGGGATTAATATTCGGAATATATAAATAATCTAAATGCTTAACATCCAAAATTGAAGTATAATCAATAAATATGTACAATAACAGACATTTCTCAAATGCAGAAACACAATTGGCAAACAAATAAAAAAATAATGTACAACATCTCCAGCAATCAGGGACATCCGAAATAAATCTACATGAGATGTCATCTCACTCCAGTGAGAATGGTAATCCCCATGAGTACAAATCATAATAAATACTGGTGAGAAATGGGAGGGAAAGTTACACTTGTACATTGTTGGTGGAACTGCAAATTTGTGCCACCACTTCGGAAAGCAGTACAGAGATTCTTCAAAAGACTAGAATGGAACAACCACATAACCTAGTTATCCTTTCCTTATTTATTGAAAAGATCCCAAATCAACATGCCTTAGTAAAATAGGCACATTGATATTTATAGCAACATGATTCACACTAGTCAATTTATGGAATCAGCAACCCATTCACAGAGTAATGGGTGAAGAAGATGTGGTACATATGCACACTGGAGTTTTATTCACTCATGGAGAAGAATGACTTCATGGAATTTACTGATAAAAGGTAAAAAAGGAGAACATCATGCTAAGTGAAATACTCAGAAAGCCAGGGGTCAAATGTTTTTTCTCCTATGCAGAAACTAGGACAAAATAAAGGGAAAAAGAAGAGTGGGTGGATTCCATGAAAATGGAGGGAAGATCAGTGTGGTAAAGGAAAGAGATTGAGGTGGTAGGAAGAAAGACAGGAAAAGGAAGGAAATATGAAATTTATAAAATGATGCTGTGTACTTGCACAAATAACCACAGTGAATTCTACCTTAATGTATATTTTCAATGCACCAATGAATAAAATTAATAAACAGAAGGAAGACCAGTGGAGTAGAGGAGGAGGAGCAGGCATAGGGAGGAGGGTAGGGAAAGAGGAAGTTCTGAGTACTGAAATGGAGGCAACTATATTCCATGCTTGTCAAAATAAACCTCCCTGTTATGTGTAACTATAATGCAGTAGTAAAAACATTTAAAATAAATAAACTAATCAAATACATTGGTGTGAACTTTAAAAGAATGAGACAGTTTTCTGCATTATGAAACAATGATTTTATTATCTATTTTATAGGCTTATTAACAATGACATGGATGTAATTTGTTTTTTAAAGCCATTGTTCATGAACGTTTTTATGAAAGAAAGCTTTGTACTAGTTAACATTTTCATCAGCACTTCTGTGGTGTCTTTATTTCTTACAGTATGCATCAAGAGGTTCCACGCTAGAATCACCACAGCACTGAACACAGCACTAGGTGTGACCTGGTCACTAGGTCACAAGGGGACAGCTGGCAGATGAGACCCACATGGGGAGCATGCCTTGGGGGTGCCCTCAGTGGAGCAGATATGCAAGATGACTGTGGGGATGAAGGAGTAGGAACCGTGGAATGGGGGCATATCCCAGAAGAAAGCTGTGACATTGCTGACTCGCAAGCTTAGAGTGAATGCCTCACTGGTGTTGATTCTTGAATTACCAAAACAGGAAGACACCCTGGGATATAGGGACATAATGTAAGGGGTTATACCTAGGAATAATGGAAGGGGTTGGAGAGAGCCACATAGTGGTCATGTGCCATGGAGGTCAACAGGTAACATTCACTGTAGGCCAGTCCAGCAGGGAGGAATTGAGCCAGGCAGCCAGCAAAAGAGATGCTTTTGTCTTCAGAAATGCAGTCATCAGGATTCAGGGAGCTGACACAGAGGAATAGAGCTCTCCTGTGAAAAATTAGCTGGGTGTGTAGAGCCAAGAATGAAGATAGAATGAAGAATGACATATCAGAGAGATTAGGGTGATGGTCTCTAAGACACTGATGACATGAATGATAAAATAAACAACTTTATACAACAGAATTTAGACGTCTAAAATTTTACACTATGTTATTTTCTCCACCATATTTTTAGATTTTTTAAAAAAATTCTTTCTTGTTTATGGGAAGTCTTGGAAAAGAAAGAAAATATTTCATATGTTTTTTTTTTATTTAATTTTGATTCATTGAACACAAATGGAGTAGGGCTATTGTTTCTCTGGTTGTACACAAAGTAGAGTCACACCATTTGTGCATTCATATATGTACACAGGGCAATGATGTCTGTCACACATTCTGTTATTATTACCCCCATACCCTGACCCCACCCCTCCCTTCCCTCTATGCTATCTAGCCTTCCTCCATTCTTGCCCCCCTTCCACTCCGCATTATGCATCATCATTCACTTATCAGAGAGACCATTCGGCCCTTGTATTTTTGGGATTGGCTAATCTCACTTAGCATAACAGTCTCCAACATCATCCATTTACCTGCAAATGCCATAATTTTATTCTTCTTTATGGCTGAGTAATATTCCATTGTGTATATATACCATAGTTTCTTTAGCCATTCATCTATTGAAGGGCATCTAGGTTGGTTCCACAATCTAGCTATTGTGAATTGGGCAGCTATGAACACTGATGTGGCTGCATCACTGTAGTAATATGATTTTAAGTCCCTTGGGTATAGGCCAAGGAGTGGAATAGCAGGGTCAAATGGTGGATCCATTCCAAGTTTTCTAAGGAATCTCCACACTGCTTTCCAGAGTGGCTGCATCAACTTGCAATCCCACCAGCAATGTTTGAGTTTGACTATGAAGTTTGATGAGCACACTTTATTTGATGAGGAAATGATGAGAGATGTTTACTAGATTGCTAGAAATTTGCTCAAGATATAAAAAAAAGTGTATTTCTACTAAGGTGCCCCCTTCAAATTTATTCTTGAAACCCTGAGTCTATAGATGATATTTTATAAACCTTGAGCCATTTACATTATTATAATAATAGGCGAAGTGATTATGTTGTTAAGTTTTAAAGCAAAACAAATTTAAAACTGTGAAAGATACATTTTTAGGACCTTGAACCACCCTGGAGGATTTTCTCTCACACGCTGTAAGCACCCCTTGGTTTTCTCATTCAGGTTAAGCAATGTTAACCACTGTAGGGGGAAAAGACACAAAGCAAATTGAGGCAAACAACCCCAAACCCCATGATATTCCACACGGAAGGACTGTTTTCTTCCACGAGACTTGAGGGCTCAATATTCAGCACATGGTAGGTTTATTGATATCTTCTACAGTACTTTTTGCAACACAGCAATTTAAGGATTACAAATTATGCTTTATAAACGACAACATTTCTACTCACGGTTCAAAGCTTTATTACTGAAAATTATAGCTATTACCGGAATTGCATTGTAGACAACTGCACTTAAAAGTTTGGAGCAAATTATTGTATTTACTTCATGTTTTACATTAGCTTGGACATTTCTGATGTTTTCTTTTACGTGCATTTAATTGTTAGCACATCACTGCCTTCTATCTTCCATTGGAAAAAAAAATCACATTTAAGGAAGGGCCAAATGAAGTGATCCAGGCAGGCAGCAGCCCAGGAGGCATAAATTAACAATTTTCACAACTTTCTGCAGGGAAGGACAATTCCTGGGACAGTTTACCTTAGCAACAGGTTGTAGCAGGAGCAGATTTTCTTGGTAAGGGTAGAGGAAGGGCTCTGTAGGCATTAACATTTCAACTCCCAGAGGCAGACTTCAATTTCCCAGCCCCAAATTGGCCTCTATCTTCAGGATCCAACCCAATTACCTATCTACACTGACTGTCTATCTTTAATTCTTGCTTCAGTAGGATTGTTCTAGGGATTCTGTGAAGAAATAGAAAGTAACTGGAGAATATTCCCACTGGTCATTCTACCTGTAGTGATGAACTACTCCATTCAGCTTTCTATGACTCCACCAGACAGAGACCCTGGGGTCAAGCAGAGATAGTAATGCACCAACACACAGATGCAAAGAGACCAGGGGATTTTGTCTGTTTTTCTTATTTCTATATCCAGTGCTAATGGCATTCCCTGGGGTATAAGAAAAACACATGAATCTTTGCTAATATATGAATGAATGGGCAGCTCTGGTCCAGAAAAGAAAGAGGACAACAAAACTGATTTTTCTGGATGGACTCTAATGATGGCATTTTATCTTCAAACAACCATGGGATTTCATTTGTATTCCATATACACTTCCTGATACTAGTAACCACTGACCATTAGTGTTATTTGGAGGCAGGTATAGAAAAAAAGCTAAGAAACCAGTGTACAAAAGAGCCTGATCAACCAGATGTTTGCAGAATGTTTTGTATCTACCAAAATTTCTGCAAAAGACTGTCCTTATGTGCTGCAATGGAGAGGAAGAAGTCCTTGGGGAACAGAGTCAACTTCTAGAACCATAAACAGCTGAAAAAGCATTTGCCTTTTAGGCAGCTAACAAAGGTTTAAGTGTTCTTTCAGTGCTCAAGAGTATAAAGCCTGACTTCCTCATGTATAAAATAAAGATGATAAGAACAGGGGCAGACATGTGATAAACAATGAATTAATCAAGTTCTCTGCATGTAAGAATCATTTGGTTGTACCCCAGGGTTTCTAACTTGGCAGGTTGAGGTTGAGGATCAGGAACCTGCAATGTGCTTGTAAGGCAGGTTGCAGATCACGCCTGCAAAATACTGAAATATATATCAGTTTTATTTGCAGTACTATTATTGTATTGTAGGAGGGTTGTCTGCGTTCCACTGTTGTGAAAATGAAGGATTCAACAAGTGTGACGCTGTGCTCCAAAACATTGCACAATTTAAAACAGGAACTACAAACAGAACAATGTTTCAATTTGGTTGCTAAAATGTCTACAATTGCACCCTTGAGAGTCTTACTTAAATTTCTCTAATCTCATTTTACTTGTTCATTCAAGGAGAGCAATACTTTGCTCATATGTTTGTGGGCAGATGTAAAGGAAGATGTTGTACATAAAGTGCTTAATACTTTGCTATGTAAAATATGTGACATGTACAGGACAATGTTGCAGAGCTAGAAATGAGTGATAATCCATTTTTAGATAAAATATTGCAATGATAATAAATTTGTCAATAGAAGTGGGCTGCTAACCCATGATACTTACCACCTTTTTGGGATTCTCTTTCCCAACTACCACCTTTGTACAAGAGTCCTTTCAATGACCTCCCCAGCCATCATGAAGCCCATGGTGATTTTCCTTCCCTTTCACTCAGTCACACCTCTGTTTATGATTAATGCTCCTAATTCTGTTATGCTAGAATACATAATTTATATTTGGTTCCATGACTCATGAAAATACAATTTTTTAGCTAGAAAAAATACTGGTAATTCACACTGGTGCAAACAACGATTTGCAGGGTACATTTCCTGGGTGTTTCCTGAGGAGACCATTTAATACATTGGAAGAGAGAAAGCCTTGGACTTCAGTGTTTGGTAAATAGAATAAAAGGTTGATACCTGCTAGTGTGTGCTAACCAGCTTATACACTTGTCTCCCTAAAGTTATATTTTTGTGTTACAAGATTTTAAAAAATTCCTTTTTCTATACAAAAATTGAAGTATGATTTTTGTATTTAAAGATAAGCTTCTATTCTCTGGAAATGATCTTATAAATGCCACATCCCTTTGCATTTTCTTAAAGAATTAAGCTGTAGACTAGTTTCCAGAATATAAAAAGATCCCTAAGAACTCAACATTAAAAAGCAAATAATACACCCAGGAGGTGGGTAAATGAACTCAACAGACACTTATCAAAGGATGTACAATGGCCAAGAATCATATGAAAAAATGTTCAGTAACTTTAGTCACCAGGGAAATGGATATCGAGAAACAATTCTGAGATTCATTCTCACTCTAGTTAACATGACCATCGTGAAGAATGCAAATAACAAGAAATATTGGCAACAATACAGGGGAAAGTAACTCTTTACACTACTCCTGGGAATGTCAATTAGTACAGCCAATCCTGAATTCAGTGTGGAAGTTTCTTAAAAAGATAAAAATAGAACAATAGATTCAGCTATACCAATTCTTGGTATTTACCCAAAGAATTAGCATACTTCACAGATACATGCTACCAGGTTCATGACATGAGATATTTTTAACACCTTGGATCCACTAGCAAGCACTTCACCTCCCTGACAATCTAGAATGCTCATGATAATAATTCATCCCTTTCCTGACTATGGTAGATGTATAATAGGCCCTAGGGTGTAACAAGCATGCAGAGAGGGTGCTTCCCCCATGTTCTGACAATAGCCCAGTCTTTTGCTCCAACTCAGGTAAAAGAAATTGACGGTTGTGTTCCATGACTTCCTGTGTAAGTTTCCTACCACTACCCTAAAAAAGTTAATCAACTTCGTGGCTCAAACCATGATAAATTTTTTTCTATTGAAGTTGTTCCAGAGGTCAGACACCTGAAGTCAATATCACTGAAGCAAAATCAATATATCTGACAAGTCACACTTCATCCAGAGGGTTTTTTCCTTGTTTTTTTTTTTTTTTTTTTTTGTGGAGAAATGATTTTTTACAGCATCCACATTATTGTGTTTACAGTCTAGTGTCATTCCTGAGATTGTGGTGGCATCTTCCAATCTCTGATCTAATGGTCATGTTGCTTTTTACTCTATTGATTAGAGTCAAATTTCTCTCTTCTTACCTGTGATAAGAATACTTGTGATTATAGATAAAGCCCAATATGACATTATTATTATTATTATTATTATTATTATTATTATTATTATTTAGTATTGGGGATTGAAACCAGAGGAACTTTTGCCACTGAGCCACATCCCCAGTCTGTTTTAGTTTTCATTTTGAGACAGGGCCTCACTGAATTGTTGAGGCTGCCCTCAAACATGTGACCCCCTGCCTCCACCTCCCCCGTTGCTGGGAATACAGGCATGCACTATCATGCTTGGGTCCAATACTCTTAGCAACATATGCAAAGTCATTTTTCCCATGCAGAGTAACATTCACAGGTACCAGAGATTAGAACCTTAAGTTCTCCAAGAGACATTATTCATGCTACCTACCATACACTGAAAAATGATCTTTTCATTTTGGATTTTATTTGTAATTATAATTTTACAGTAAATCCAACCCAATTTGAACACAATTATCCACTGAATAATTTTTTTTCTGGGTACACTTGATAGTTATGCACATAGCTATGGGTTCCAAATTTCTATAATATAAATAAATCTGTACTTTTATTATAATTATATATTTACTACTTCATGCAAACCTGTGTTCATGTTTTAATGGATAATAAACCTAATAAAATGTAATTGTTACCTTAAAGAAAATGACAGTGTAATATACTTCCAATGGTATTCTGAAATGCAATTAAAGCAATAAGATTATGTTTGTTTTCATGTAATTCTCTGGGAAATTTTAAAGACTTGAAGGACCTCAAGGAACAGCAAAGCATTTTTTCACATTCCCTTTTCCACATATTAAACATTGTTTGCAAGCATCCTAAGTGCACCAAGAATAGAATAAACACATTACCCTAGCCCAAAAAGATGGAAATTTAGATTGAGAGAAAAAGGATGGCATATAATGTGTATATGGCATAATATATGTTATGTGCATAGTAACTGACCTCTCAAAGCAGCATAGAAATGATTTCCCCTCTCTCCCTTTAAAGGAATGATACCTAATTCATCATAAGCACATTGCAAAATGGAAAACATGTACAAATGTGATGAAGTTTTCAGTTATATAGAATGGTGAATATTGGGATCTCACTGACAGCTGTCACCTTGGACTATGGTTCATTTATCTTCATTAACTCTCAAACAAGCACTAGCTGTGGACTTGAAAGGGACCAAGTGTTGCTGTTTTCAGTGCTGTAAGTGATTCTAGTGTTGAACACTTTGAGCTGTAGTTTGAGAAATAAAGATGTTAAAAATGCTCTGATAAAGACCCAGCTATGTCACTCCTTGATATTTATCCAAAAGAAGTTAACACCATACTATAGTGATACAAGCACATCAATGTTTATAGCAGCTCAGTTCACAATTGCCAAGTTATGGAACCAGCCCAGGTGCCCATCAGCAGATGAATGGATAAAGGAAAAAATATATATATACACATACATACATACATACATACATACATAAACACACGCACACAATGGAGTTTTACTCAGCTGCAATGAAGAATGAAATTATGGTATTTTCTGGTAAATGGGTGGAACTGGAGAACATCATGGTAAGTTAAAAAAGCCAGATTCCAAAATTCAATGATTGAATATTGCACTCAGATGTGGAAGTTAGATCAAAATAAGTAGAAAGGGGGAGGGATGAGGAAGGGGAGGACTGGTGAATAGACCAAATTCTACTATGTGCCTATATGAATATCCCTCAGTGAACTTCACATTTATGTGCATTTATAAACACCAATTTTAAAAAGCAATAATTAAATTAAAAGAAGACCAATAGAGTAGGTGAAGGGGAATAGGGAGAAGACGGATGGTAGGAGAAGAAATACAAGTGTGCACAAAATTGGAAAAAAAATTGTATTCCATGCATGTATGATCATGTCAAAATTGTTGGATATGGAAAATGAAATACCCCAAAATAGTGAGACCTAAGAAAAGGGAATGAGAAAGAAAGCCATAGACTGATAACTTTCCCAGTGCATTCTTTCCCAAAGACAGAACAACCCCTAGACACTGGAGGACAGGGAACTGAAAGCTACTAGGGAATGAGACCACATGACACTGATCAAATAATGTTAATGCTTACAGGAGTAAGGCATAATGAATCACACTCTTATGTATGATTATAATATACCAATAAATAATTGCCAACATTTATCTAAAATATAAAACTGAAAGAAATCTAAATGTTTCCATGGTTTTTTATTAGTGTTGTTTCATTATGCTTCTTCATTCTGCTACTTCAGATTTTAATAAGAAATGTTCCTTGTCTTAGTGGTTCCTGATTGTTACTTGTTTTTATAGAGCCATTTAGTTTTTTTTGTTTTTCTTACCATGGATTTAAATCATAATGTTAACTTTTTGGGGGGCGGGTATTTCCAGTAGTGAGAAATACTAGTTGTCTTTGTTCATCATTTTCAGATGATGAATGCTCATCATTTTCAGAAAATGCAATGAAAAGATTGTGAAGATACTTCTTTCTTTTGTGCTTATCACATCTTAGTAGGAAATGGCTGTTAGGTGGATGTTTGGCACAATTTGTCCTAGAAGGGAAGTACAAACTCTTATAAGATTCTCCAGTCTATGATGAGCTACTTCACAGATTGTAAGCAAGGCTTGGATCCTTGCATAAAGGGCATCAGACTTGGCTAAAGTGTATGCACACATATTCTTCCAAGCCTTTCCTTGAACGGCTTGCAGTCTTTTAACTAGATATTACAGATCTCCTGGGGATGTGATAGGTAATGTTGATTGTTAACTTGTTTGAATTAAGGAATGCTTAGGAAATTAAGAAAGCACATTTCTGAGTATATCTGTGAGAGTGTTTAGAGAGATGATGGGCATGTCAGTCAGCAATCTGAGTAAGGAAGGCCTACCCTGAATGTGGGGAAACCATCCAATAGGGTGGGCGACCAGATGGAACCAAAAGTGGAAGAGGGAGGAAGTCCACAAGTATGTACAAGCTGGATGCTGGATTTTTCTTCAGCAGGTGGTTTTTTTTGTGGCCCTTCTTCCTGAGCATTAAACTGCAGATTCTTCAGCCTTGGATTGTGAATTCACACCAAGGAGTCTCCAGAAAAATTCCAGATTTCAGTCCAGGACTGGGGCTGTATCATTGTTCCCTCTTGTTCTGATCTTCCAAATTCTTGGACTGAGTAGTTACTGATTTCTCATCAACTTGGCTAAAGAGAACAATGTGAAATATTATCGGGGCCTCAGTGTGTACCTCCGTGGTTCCAAATACGCAGCAGATTATTATTTACCCAGAAGAACAAATCATAATTTGGAAGAGATACAAATAAAACAGAATCACTTCAACTTTCTTTCCCTCATGCTTGGCACAGGAATTAACATTTTTTAATTGGAATCCTAAAGGATTTCTATTCAAGTATGGAAGGAAATGGATGAAAAATGCTATGACAGACAAAATGTACCTTTGAGTCTCTGTAAAGCCCTGTCAGTCTCCTCTGCTTGGTGACTTAAAAACATTGTTCCACCATCAATGCAGGATTAAAGGACATCCATTTACCCAGTGCTCATCTATCCAAGCAAGGTTAATAATGAAGGAGGACTAACATGGAGCAAGGGACAGCACCACAGAGCACCCTGGGATTGCCAAGGACCACACATGCCACGAGAGAGGTCAAAGATGCTCAGAGAAAGCCTGTAGGGACCAGGATCAGAAGTTTCTTCTGGGAAAGACAGAAATATGGCCAATGATAGTCACCCAGATTATTCTTTTACATGCAAGCAATTCTATCCATAATGGGAGAGACCCAGTGAAAAGAGTCTGGGGAGATGAAAGCTGGGTTGTGTCTACTTCTGTCAGCACAAATTGACTCAGAGAAAGAGCACATGTTGTTGTCCTTTCCTTGAGACCACATTGTAAATCACCCACCCATCACCCCTACCTCAGACCAATGTGGCATCTTGGTTCAAGCTCCTTTGTAGGATCATAAATTACAGCCTTCTTCTCTGCACATTTCTTTAGCTACTCACCGTAGAAATGGTGTAGATCAGCAGGGCTCTGTGCTTTCACCTTGGAAAACCTCCACTTCTACCAGCTCTTGTTCATTCCTTTCATGCTCTCTGTTGTTTGGAAAGTCTTAAATACCATTCCCCCTTCTACATTCTTACTCATGCCCCATAATTGAGGTACAGAGTCAGTCTAGCATACTTGGTGTTCCCCGTGCTCATTCACAAGACAAAGTCAATTCCATATCTGCACTAGGGAAAAGCAAAACCTAGAACCAGTGTGATCTACTTAAGCAGCTCTGAAAAATACCTGCAATTCTGGATTTTTTTCACTCCATCCTCATCTTCAGTCTTGATCAGAAAGGTGGTAAAGTTATAGGTTTTTATACAAGACAAGCCCAAAGTTATACACTTTCTAGGTTTTATCTCAGGACTTGAAGAGTTAAAAGTCATAAAAGCTTTCTAGGAAAGTATAGTACTTTTTTTAACAGGGAAAAATTGAGAAAAAAACGAAAATGTATAGAAGTGACATTCCTTTAAGAAGGAAAATCATTGTAAAATAACAAAATGTACAGCAACCATTTAAAGATAACTAAGCTTTTTGGATTTCTACATTTTATGGGATGCCACTAAAATTTCATAAATTGTTCTTGTAACTTCTTCTGGAATTTGAAAATGCTATTCAATTGTGCATGGATTTCCACCTCACGCCATGCTCTGAGAAGTTGATGAAAGATGTGGGAATGGTCACTTTTAGGGTCAGTGAAGGTGCATCAACAAGGCCATGAGAATCTGAAATATGGTCATTTATTAATTAAATAAAGGAGAACCAATGAAGACTCCCCTACGATAGTTGCTTTGGAAAATGAATGTAAATATTAAGACAGACTTTTGAGAAATTGATAAAATTTTTCACTTTTGTTTGTGAAAATAATTCCCTTTGGAAAGAGGCATTAATAACCAAGAAAAAATTCTGAAAATGATATATTTTCTTTCCAATAGTTTATTTTTAAAACATTTCTAAGAATTGGTACTAGGTTAATTTGTGTATACAATGTCACAACCTTTTTTGAATACACATTCAAAAGAAGCATTTATTATATCAGAAAATCTATTGTTTTGTTTTTCATGTTATTCATATTAATGGACATTTCTTTGATGCCTATTTTCAACAGATAATGAAAACTCTTGTATTTACAAATCTTAAAACTATTTCATTAATTCCTACTTATAAGATAGTGTTGTCTTGGAGAGCAGAAATCTGGAGAGAGAGCACAAGGGCCAGGACTTCTGACCTCTCTGAGTTTCTGAATTGCTGATATCTGTTTACCGTACAGTTTGCCATGAGCCATGTTCCTGTGCACAAAGGCCACATTCCTAGATATCTGCATATCTGGGCCATGATTGTGCCCATTGCTAGCATCTGTTTCATTAGCTCCAGGCTAAGGAGGATTTTCTCAGACTTCACTGAGGAGTAATTGAGCTAGTGAAATGATTTATGACCCTCTTTACTACTTTCAATTTCAAGATGTCGATTTTGCATAAAATCTGAACTAGGATCAAATAAATATAATACATGCACATTTAGCTCATAGGCCATATGTTTATTGAAGCACAACTGTTGATGAAAGAGTCATGTGCCAATCACTAGGGATTCAGAAGAGAAGGAAATTGTTCTCATCCTTGTGCTGACTATGGCTGAGGTTATCATGACGACGGAGCATGGCAACTTCTTGGAGAGATGGTTAGAGCTTATGTGGAATACCCGAGACCTTGAAGAGCGTTCATGGCAGAACTTGCCATACCCCTGTCCATCTCAGATGTTCTAGAACATAGTCTTCCTACACTCCTCTCTACCTATTTAGAGCAGTTGTTCTTGATTTGGGTGCACTGGTCACTAAGGAGAGCAGATGTGTTTCAGGAGCCCAAGATTCCTCCTGAGAATGCACCTAGGAATGTGGGCTGTGTCTACTTGTTGAAGAGGGTCTGTTAGATTCTCATTAGGGTCCTTGTTTCAGACTTGTTTCTCTACAGGCCTTAGATTTCCAATGCTTGAAATGAAAGACTTCTAGAATGATGTTAACCCTTTCTGAGACAGCTTTTATTAGAGAAAGTTGGGCAATGAGGATAGAGAAAGTGAAATTTCCTTTGGGGTGGCATAGGTCTTAGACTTTCTGGACTTAACTGTTAAAAATATTGTCAGTCTAATATTAAATTATTTTTTCAGTTTTATCATTTTGAACCTAATCAGAAGAGGCAACTTGGGGAAAACAGCATGGAACATTTCTCTTCTATTAGGTGCAGAGTCTCTGGTCTAATTTCTAGGTCCTTGATCCACTTTGAGTTGAGTTTTGTACAGGGTGAGAGATATGGGTTTAGTTTCTTTTGCTGCATATGGATTTCCAGTTTTCCCAGCACCATTTGTTGAAGAGGCTGTCTTTTCTCCATTGCATGTTATTGGATCTCAGTGAATGAAGAAAACATGAATGAAATTATTGGAATCACTCCTAAACAAGTTTCAGAGAAATGAATGAAATTAAAGTGGAAGGCAAATGTGAAAAAGACCTAATCAGTTGAAGCCCCCACTCCTACCGTAAAAAAAAAAGAAGAAGAAAGAAAGAAAAAGGTAGGGGGGAATAACCTATCCTCTTCATACATATAAGGGGAAGTTCTCTGGACTTCATGTGCATTGTGGACTCTCCTCGATTCCCAGGTTTTCCCTGATCCACTAGGCCACACGGTAGAGTTGAAAGTGAAGCTTCATAATTCGCAGTTTCTTTTTCTTTCTTCCTTTCTCTCTCTCTCTTTCGTTCTTTCTTTCCTTCCTTCCTTCCTTCCTTCCTTCCTTCCTTCCTTCCTTCATCTTCTTTCTTTGTTTTCTCTCTCTCTCTCTCTCTCTCTCTCTCTCTCTCTCTTTCTTTCTTTCATACCAGGGATTGCACCCAGAGTACTTTACCATGGAGCCACACCCCCAGATCTTTTTAATATTTTATTTAGAGGCCCTAGAGATTCCTAGGGCCTTGCTAAGTTGCTGAGGCTGGCTTTGAACTCACAATCCTCCTGCCTCAGAATCTTGAGTCCCTGAGATTACAGACATACTCCACCAAGCCTAGCCCAAACTTCACCTTTTCATACCAATGCATATACAAGCAGATACACCATTGGTTTTGTTTCTCTGAAGAACCCAAGCAAATGCAACCACTGAGTTTCTTATTTTTAATAGAATATTTAAGTCCAAAATTTTTCTTGCATAGAGGAGCCTTCCTTTAAACATTTCTACTTTTTAAAAATGATTAATTCATTGACATTGTATATATGCACTAAATATCATAATGTAACATCATAAAAGATGTACAAATATGTCTCAATAAAAATGTAAAATAAAAACATAAATTTTAGTTTATTAAAACCCACACCTAAAAGACAAATCTTGGAAACCATTTGAATATTAAGAATTTAAACTTCTTCTGTGACTTGAATAAGCAAATTCCCTCAACATTTATACTCTGTGTTCACATTATTTTGGAAACTTTTTAGTAATTCTAAACTAAAATTGCAGATGAAGCAATTTCCTATAATGAGACAATTACTACTAAATATACAATTAATCAATCTAAAACAGCTTCTAAAACATAAATACCACAAGTCTGTATACATTTTTAATGTGTTTTTTATATTTTCCTAGGATCATTAATAGCTGTACTTCATCTTTTTCATAGAGTCTTGGGTATATTTTTATATAATTCTGAAGTCAAGATAACTCTTATAATTGAGAAATAAATTAAAAATACACTAGGTCAGTCGAGGCTACAGTAACTGTGTATGTATTGATTCTTCTTTGGTGAAGGAAACTTGATTGCTTCTCCTAAAGGGATACAAAGGAGGCCTGGAACTGTGGTTGGAATGGCCTCTCTGTAGTTAGGTGACACTGTTTAGGACACTGGGAAATCTTGACAAGGTACTTGTTACATATATTGTACTTTTAATAGCCAGTGTTCCCCTCTGGAATAATTTATTTTCTGTATTCACACAACTGACATAAAATAACTGATATTCTGCCACAGAAATGAGTCATTGGACCTGTTGATATTCCTCAAAAAGAATGTAGGTTATGGGAATTTTATTATGATTAGTTGGAAATGAATGATAGATACATTTTAGAAATCCAGAGAATGAGATGGCATAGGTTTCCAAACCAAGCATCCTGGAATTTCACTGTTAGTCCCTGTTTCTATTGATTACTGTGAATGACAACTGGCCCTGATAATCTCCCAGAATCTCACATTCCATCTGAACACAGATGACCAGCAGGGCAGATCAGTTTTTAGCTGTGTGTGGGGCTCCTGTGTTTTCATGTCTATTGATTAATTATAGCTCCTTGGAATTTTTCTTAAACTTTGAAACCAAAACTCACAAGACAAACTTTGGTTTAAAAACTTAATTTACAGATGAACACAGTAGCACACACCCATAATCCCATCAACTCTGAAGGCTAAGGCAGGAGGATCACAGGTTCAACACCAACCTCTACAACTTAATGAGGCCCTGAGCTACTTAGCAAGACCCTGACTCAAAAAATAAATGAGCTGGAAATGTGGTAAAGTGACTCTGGGTTAAATCCCCAGCATGAAAAAAATTAATTTTAAAAGAATAACACATTAATATTATTTTACTTTGAAAATATAATCAAAATTATGGGCACGAATATTGTGTTCACCCTGTCATTTGATAATTGACTCTATATTTTTTTTCTGCAATTTTTCTCTGTTGAGTAAAGGGGCCTCATAGACTTCTATTCCTCATGTTCTTTTACTCATTTTTTTGTGAGAATAACTGTTTTGATGATCAGAATAACAGTATTTGGATGAAAATGTCTTCATAAATTCACCAGTATGTGTTAACATGGGACCAAGAGAGTTCTGCACTGGATCTTAGAATCATCTATAGAAACTTGAATTGTTTACTTAAAGACAGAACTTCTGTAAGAGACTTACAGATTAGCAGGATCCTACCTCCTGGGAATAATGTCCATTAAAGTATTTATTAGGTTCCTCCAGATTGATGTTCTAAAGTTTTTCAGTGAAAAAATTATATCTACAAACACGTAAAACAGTCAGTTAAGGAAAGGACAGTGATGAATGTCATGTAGTAACTAGGAAAACATAATTAATTAATTCAATGTGCTTGTTCCTCTCAATCATCTCAAGATGATATTCTATCTTGATTATAACTTGAATTAATGATAACTTGAATGGGAGCAAGTTATAATTATGCCTAAATAATTATGTTAATATTATACATAACAATAATGCAATAATCAAAAGAAAAAGAAAAAAAATTTGGTAAATACTGAAGAAATCTTCTCTTTAGAAAGACAGGGTCAACTGTTACATTTTCAAGTTAGAGGAGAATTTTTATGACTTAGTTTCTTTGTTTCTAAAATAGAGCAAGATGAAATTCAATCCAAATGCTTACAATTCATTGTAAATTTCAGCTCCTATATTACCATTTCACATATTAGATTATTGATTTACCAAGGGATGAGAGTGGATATCCCATAATTTGCATTGTATTATATCACAGGGGAGCACAAGGGCAGCTCTGCTTGCTATACAAATAACCTCAAGAACAATTGAATCTGCTCCCTCCTTAGAAGGACAGTCGTGATCATTTGAAGAGTTTGTTCAGAGCCTCTTTCACATCCTTATTCCTCAGGCTGTAGATCAAGGGGTTCAACATGGGAAACACCACAGTGTAAAAGGTGGAGACGATTTTGTCCATGTCAAAAGAGTAGCTAGTTTGGGGGCGAGAGTAGATGTAGAGGATGGAGCCATAGTACAAGGTGACAGAGACCAGGTGGGAGGAGCAGGTGGAGAAGGCCTTGAGGCGGCCCTGGGCAGAGCGGATCCTCAAGATGGTGGCGATGATGAAGAGGTAGGAGGCCAGGATGAGGGCAATGGGGGTGATGACATTGGAGCTCAGGAGAAAGTATGTCAGAGCCTGGTAGCCCTCTGTCCTGCCACAGGCCAGCTTCATCAGGGGAAGCACGTCACAGAAAAAATCATCAATTACATTGTCATTACAGAAATCAAAGGAGAAGGTTTTCTTGGTGAGGACCCCAGAGTTAACAAAGCCACCAATATATGAGGCTATGACCAAAAATGCACACAATTTTAGGGACATGACCTGAGAGTAGAGCAGGGGCTTTGAGATGGCCACATAGCGGTCATAAGCCATGGCAGCCAGCAGGTAACACTCAGTGTAGCCCAGCCCAGCAGAGAAGAGGAACTGAGCCAGGCAGCCAGCAAAGGAGATGCTTTTATCATCAGAGATGCAGATCGCTAGGATCTTTGGAATGTAGACACAGGACAGCCAGAGATCCAGGAAAGACAGATTTCCAATGAAAAAATACATGGGTGTGTGGAGCCTGGAGTCATTACAGATCAGCACTATGAGGGTGCTGTTTCCAGCCACAGTCAGCACGTACATGATAAGGAAGGCCACAGAGAGGACCAGCTGCAACACGGGGTCTCTTGTGAAGCCCAGCAGGATGAACTCAGTCACTGTGTGATTTCCCCTCTGCATGACTTTGAATATTTCACTTTAGAAGAATGAAAAAGAGAGTGTAACTTGAATCATTTTGATGAAAGAAAAAGCAACAAGAATCTGCTAAAAGCATATTTCTATTTCTGGCAATGTTAGCTGAGAAGGCAATAATCTATGTGATCCTTTAGAATATTTTCATTTTGTAGGTAAATAAGAATTCCAGTGACTATGATATTTGTTTGTACTATATCCTTCCACTTGCCACCCAGGAAAATGCTTAGTTCATATTCAGTTCTTGATATTGGTGTTAATCAGTGTGAATTTTCACAAATATTCTTATTTCTTAGGAAAATGTAAGATTGTTCCACTTTTTATGTTAATTTTTATTTGTTCTAATTAGGTGTACATGACATTAGAATGCACTTATACATTTTGATTAATCATGCAGAAGTGGAGTGTAATTGCTCATTTTTCTGATTGTACATATTGTAGGATCACAATAGTCGTGCGGTCATGTATGTACATGAGGTAATAATATCTGTTTCACTCTGTTGCTACTCTTCCTCCATTAGAGACTCAGTGAGCTCACATGACTGAATCCAATAATTAAGTAAGAGTCATCTTCTGATTTGATCTACCTGCAGTATTTGCTATATTCTTCTTGCTGGAAAATGCTTTCTTACTTGATTTCCAGACCATGCACCTGTCTGGTTTTATTTTAGTTCCCTTGCTGCATTTCTAAGTGCTGTCATGCTAGTTTTTGAATTTTAGAATGCTTCTAGAATCGACTCTTGGAACTTCTTTTTTTAACCACTGTAATCAGTCCCTGGTTATCTAATCAAGTCCAGTCACTTTAAATGTTCCTACTATGTGAATGATTCTGAAAGCTTTATTTCTTCACCATTTTCTCTTCAACCTTCTCCAGACACTTGTATTCAAACACCCAGTATTATGGGATGTCTACTGGACATCACAAAAAATATTATTGAGAATTCTTCCTAACCTTCCTTTTCTTTCAGTGTGGAAATAGAATTTATTCCAGCTCATGGAAATTGGTTTACAGTTATTGATTGAGTCTCACTTTCACTCTGATTTATTGGAATATCCTCTGGTTCGCACCTTCAAAATGTGTCCAGAAACTGGCCAGCTTTCCCAGCTCCAATGACAAGGAAGCCACCATCATTCCCACAGGCATTACTGCAGAAGCCTCCTGGCCATCTCCCTGCTCCTATTCTTACCCCACTTGAGTCTCTCAACTTGGTGGCCAGAGGTCCCATCATAAAGTGATCTTGTCACTCTTACATTCTAAACACTCCAGGGACTTCTCCATTTATTCAGAGATAAAGCAAAAATCCTTGCAAAGTCATCTGAGGTCCTGTGCTCTGGGCCTCTTCTCCTCTCTCTCCCAGGGCCCACTGTTCTCTACTGCACTGCTCACTCCACTCCAGCCATGCTGTCCCCTCCCTCGTCTCCAGAACAGCCAGGACCTGTCCATTGCCTCCCTGGCAGCTCTTTCCCTTGGTTGGGATGCTTTCCCTACTGCACCTTTATACCTGGACTCTCCCCTTATCAGTCCTCATCTGTCTCTAATAGTACTTTCAAGGGTTTCCCAAGTCAATGCATTGCCGATTGCAGCCCACTCTCCTCACATTTCTTTTTTTTTCTTTCCCACCTGTTCTCACTGCTGCACTGCCCGTTATCCAATATTGCATATGCCCCAAAAGGTAACTCCTTTCCTTCCCCTCACCAGAAAATGCTTTCTCCATTTGCAGTTGAGAGAAATCTCATGTTACTTCAATACGTATCTCATGTTGATTTTTACTTTTAATATATGATTATATGAGTTGCTTATTTTAAGTCAAATAATACAAAAGAAGAACAATTTCATGGTGACACACAATATTTAAAAAGATGAATCAAGGAAAACTCAGAGCATTTGTGATAGAAACGCTAAAGGCTCCTGGATTCAACCTCTTAACATCTTTTGATTTGAATATGCTTTTAGTCTCATAATTCTGAAAATCTGATAACTTATAAAAATAATAGCTAAAAATTTTGAACTCTTTACTCTGAATCAAGATTTATTCTTGGTGCTTCACATGTGATATTTCATTCATTCTTCACAGCACACCTGTATGTTCAAATATCCATGACAATCATTTTAGAGATGATCAGATTGACATTTAGTAAGTAGCTAACTACACACTTATGAAGGGGTGCTGCTTTCTCTGGAGACCAGATACTTCACTAGTAAGGCATTTTGATATCCATTGAATAATTATGAGTGGGCTCCCTGATCTCTCTCATGTAGGATTGGACACCTTAGCTCAAAACCAAGAGCAAGGGTTTGTGAGGTTCAGATGTTTACAGGGAAATTCCTTATACTTGCAGTCAATTAAAGATTCCAGACACTGCCCAAATCATCTGCTGTAAGATCTCTGTGTGTTTTGTCTTAGAGCCAAACCTGATTATGAGTCCAGAACCAGTCTCCTTTCCCCACCCAGAACCAGCACACTTACTTGACATTCACAGTCACGACCAACATAGGATCACGCTGTGGACCAGGTGACTTATTTCTGCTCAGGCTCCCCAGTGTATTTGATTTATTAAGCACCTCAGGGGCTCCTAGTTTAGAACATCTCTGAAAAAGCAATTAAACAAAGAGTGAATTGACACTGTTAGCCTGTTCAGTGCAAAAGAAAGAAATGATTTTTTTAAATGATGATGATGATTATAATATATTGAAAACCTGGAATTGGTAAAATCTCTACCAAGAATGTTTTAAATGAATAATAGCTTCAATAATTATTGTCAAATATCTCTTCTAGTATGTGTAGTAAGTCACATTATAGTCTGTCAAATATACACAGAACAATTAATTAACCTGCACATGACAATTTAGATTTGCATATAGGAACAATGGTTAAGTGCTAAAACTTACTAAAGATAAACATTACTAAAGATAAACCTTACTAAAAATTATATGGTAAGCTAAAAGAATTGATGGGGGGAAAATTGGGTATATAGGTATTAGGTAGACAAGGGCAGTCCTTGTCTCAGATGTAACTCCAAATTCTCTCAAGACCCCTCCAGAGGGACCAGCTTTCCTCTAGAGGAATTTTTCCAATGTCTGGGTTAGGTAAGGAGCTGCCTCATCAGCTCATGTGACTCCTCAGCACTCAGATGCATCTCTCCATGTTCCTGATGAGGAATGTTAAATATCACTACCCCAGATGAAGAACACTTGTTTGAGTAGGCAGCATGTACTAAAAGAATTACAGGATCTTGCCAATATATACTAGCAAGCAGGACTCTTCAAAACTTGTATGACTTTTGGGTGTAGGTTGGTAAACAGAGAATGAAATGTAAGGATTCATCAAACCAAATCTGTCAACTCAGAAGCAGAGATAGGATGTCTATGTTTACTCCAATACCAGAGAGGCCTCTGATGGTGGAATCTGAGAACTTTCCTCTTTAGTTCCATCACCAGAGGTAACAGACCTTTCTGGTCTTCACATAGAAGAGACAAGAGTATCCCCTGCTTTCTTTTATCAGGCTATGATAATCACCTGTTCTATCTTACAGTTTGGAGGGGTTGTGTTAGCCCTCACAGCTTATAGAACATTACACTACATGGCCAACAGATTGGCCCATTGTGCACATGCTGAGTAATATTCCATCTGGTGTAATGCCACATTTTCTTAATTCATTCATCTGTTGATGGGCACCTGGCCTGGTTCTGACTTGGGCTATTGTGAATTGTGCTGTGATAAACATTGACATGCCTATATTACCATAGTATGCTGTTTTTAGTTCTTTTAAATAAATACCGAGCAGTGAGATAGCTGGGTGATATGGTGGTTCCATTCTTAGTCTTGTGAGGAATCTCCATACTGCTTTGCTAAATGATTCTACTAATTCACAAACAAGGTGTGATTGTACCTTTCCCCCCACATCCTCTCCTGTACTTACTATTACTTGTATTCTTGATAATTGTCATTCTAAATGCAATGAGATGAAATCTCAATGTAATTTTTGTCTTTCTCTGATTGTCAGGGATGTTGAATATTTTTCCATATATTTATTGGACATTTGTATTTCTTTTTTTGAGAAATGTTGTTTAGTTCTTTCACCCATTTATTTATTGGATTATTTATTTTTTTGGTGATGAGGTTTTTAAGATTTTTTTTTTCTTTTCCTTTTTTTTTTTTTTTTGTGGTGCTGGGTATTGAACCCAGGACATTGTTCATGTGAGATAAGTACTCTACCAACTGAGTTATATTACCAGTTCAGTTTTTGAGTTCTTTATATTCTATATAGTAATATAGGATAATCCCCCTGTTGGAAGAGAACATGAAAAAGACTTTCTCCCATTCATTAGGTTCGCTCTTCATGCTCTTGTTTCCTTTGTTGTATAGGAACTTTTTAATTTAATGCCAACCAACTTATTGAGTCTTGTTTTTTTTTCTAGAACTTTAGGGGTCATGTTAAAAAAGTTGATGCCCATTCCAATATTGTTTTTAATTTCAAATTCCACTTACCCATTGTTGATCTAAGAGAAAGTGATTGCTTTTTATATTTTTACCTTGTTTTCTGTAGCCCTGTTATCATTGCTTGTAATTTTAAGCAATTTCCTTTAGGGATAATTTCAGATTTTCTCTGAATCTTGTCATCTGCCAACAGAGGCAGTTCTATTTCTTTGAAGAAAATTAGTTCACATTTTGTTTCCTCTTTTGTCTTATTGAATTATTTAGGACCTTCAGTTTAGTGTTGGGAAGGGATGGTGATAGTGAACACCTTGCCTTGGTCCCGGTCTTAGCTTTAGTTTTTTAATCTCATCTCATTTTGATAATAACTATTTATTTCTTTCTCTCCCTTGTTTTCCAACCCCACTGCAGTTTTATGGACCTTTTCTCTGTTTTCTCTTACATCAGATTTCTGAGTAGAGACCTCCTCCTCTGACATTCACTACTTAGCTGCTTCTCAGTATTTGAGTATAAATTTAACATTAACCTCTCAGAGAATCCTTCTGAGCACTCTGGACAAGGTATCTCTTTTCCAGAGTGAGTCCTTCTCACAAAAAACCAGTTTGATTATTTTATGAAAATCTAATTTGATTTATTTAGAGTTCACTGGTTTATTTTTTTTTTGTCCAATGAGAATTTAAGCTATTTCAAGTTTTCTTACCACTTTCTTCCTAGAAGAATGCCCAGTAGATAAATAGGCCTTAAAAGAATAGGTACTTACTGACTGACTGACCGATTGACTGACAGTTCTTACTTGGGGCAAGTGATTACCACAGGCTGCATTCAGTACTTGACCTCCAGATAGAGGTCAAGGCCTGCCAGCATAGAAATGGCCCAGCTCTACCAAAGCAGGATGTGTCACAAAACCTTAAGATCCCACACTGCTGCAAGGAACCTATAGGATTTCCAGTGTGCCCTTAAGCAGTCCAGGCCCTAGGTAAGGGACTTTATAAAAGTTTTACTGTAATAACTGTAAATTCTTATAGGATACAGTGTGGTATTTTGTTACATTAATCCATTGGCTATTGTTCAACTCAGGATGCCTGACTCATCTGTCCTCTCAATGTTTTACCATTTCTCTTTTATGAAAACATGCAACTTAACTTAGTGTTTGAATTTAAAAGTTTATTCATGTATACACATGACTATAATACCAACACACATTACCTAGATGGCTACAAATTAAGGGATTTTGCTGATCATGACAGGATGCTTTCTACCAGCTCAGGAGATTGGAGACAGAGGGTTTCTTAGGAGTGCTTTTTAAGCTGGTCCTTAAAGAAAGGAGTTTGTACATACTGAGTCAAGAAGCTGAAACTGTAAAGGAAGCATGGAGTGCAGAAGGAAGAGAATTGACAAGAAGAGAGGCAGGGAGAGGTAAGTGCCATCTATGAAATAGTTTTATAGGGGAGTCTGGTGGATGACTGGGAGCAGGGAGAAGTAACACAGAGAGATGGTTTAGGGAAGAGAAATGTGATGGCAAGCAAAGGACTTTGGCAATTGTTGACTCTGATCTGGAGAATAGGGGTAACTGTGGGATACATCAGGAATCTCAGACCCTTACCATTCCAGGAATTCTCTACAATGCCTAGAGTAAAGGCACAGACTTTAGCCTAAATACTTCCCTTGGGAGAAGGCCACACCTGGAGCTAATGAAAGAGCTTTATGCAAGTCCCATTAAGAAAATTGCCTGACCCATACCATTAATTCCACAGCCAGAGGCTGCACATATTCAATGGCTATGTTGCTATGATGATTTCACCAAAGATTGCTGACTGAGTGACTGACTGATTTCTTGACAGCATATGTGACAGCATTCCAGAGCCCCAGGAGGGATGTTACCTAGAATCCAGTAGAGATGCTACACTCATTCTCCAAGGAATATGTTCTATGACTTCACATTGGTGCCTGATGATTGAGCTGCGCTGCAGCTTACCACCAATCTCTCCCATTGGGTACCCAGCACAAATGGCCCGTAGGTGTGCATCTCAGATTTTGACCATTTTGCTTCTGTTCCACTGTATTTCCTCCCTTTTTAATGTGACCCCTCCCTTATCTGCTTCTCTCTTTAATTTTTGGTCCATGTTTTGGAGACAGTTCAGGTCCTCATCCTCCACGGGCCCTTCCTCACCCCCCAAAAGGATGTGTTATCCTTTCAGTGAGCTACCATAACAATTTGCCTATGATTCTCTTTTTGATAGTTAGTACTTTTTCCCTGAGACAAAGGGCCATTGCGTTTATCTTATCTCCCTACGAACATAAACTCCATGATATTTTTTATATACACATATGTATACATATATCCCATATTTCTCAACAATTATATTTTTCAATCTATGGATTAAGCATAGATTGAAAAATTATCACCTGGCTTTATGTTATATAACTCAAGAATAGGGAAAGTAGAATTGAATCTCAGCTTTATCTCACTCTGACATGTACACTACTAACCTTTTCCACATTCATTTTTACCTTCAAAGCTGCTAGTTATGCTACCAACTCTTTGTTGATTAAAAAAAAACACAAATTAATGTGACTTTCAGAAACTGTTATAGAGAATATGATTGACATGTTTGTTATGTTACTGTTTTTGTGAAAAGTTTGTAATTCATGAAAAAGAAGCATATCTTTTTAAACTTAAACCATTTATTGATCTAGTATTTATGCAAACTGATACTATGGACATGGTATAAATAATTCTCATTGATGAGGAAACTGAAGTGCAAAGATATTAAGAAATTTATGTAAGTTAGTTATTGATGGGCTCAGTACTAAAACAAAGATGATAAAATTCATCAGTTTTTCTTATACCTTTAAAGTTCATGTAAATATTTCTACCAGAAATATCAGAAATCTATCAGAAATAAAACAGTTATTGTTTATTAAATCACACTGATGAAATAATTACAGATATCCACAAACATGGAGAGGTAACATACAAATAAGGGAAAATTCAAAAAGTAATGTTTATTCAGCATTTTCTATGTGGCAGATATCTTATGGAGATTTCAGTATATCTTTCAAAAATGTTTAAAATTAAGCATTATGATTTCACTTAGTGAAATCCGAATCTGGGTCTTAGAGAGATCAAATAGCTCACCCAAATTTACACAGCTGCAACCTGAAAGTTTGCCAGTTGTTCATAGAAAGTACAACCTTTGAATGAGTTTTTTTATTATATTTTTTTATCAGTTTGTTGACCCATTTGAGCTTATGATTTATCATCTTTATAGTGAAATAACACTTATCTCTCATGGTGTTGTATTAATTTTATGAGATTTAAGGTATTTGGTTTGTTGAATAATTACTCCAAACACTAAGAAAAAAGAAAAGCATTCTTCAGCAACAATCTTTCTAAAGATAATAGAAAGAGGATTCAATGATCCTCCTAATTCCAAAGCAACTGCTCTTTCAAGTCTAATTTATACTTGTCTTGTAGTTAATTGGACAGGAAAGTCCCCTTCTATGTCACATGGCATGTATGATTTGCATATTTGATTGCAAAAGAGTCCAAAGGCTAGACCTCTAGACTGTGTCTGGATTGCAAATTTCATATCTTTCCATTAGGCAGAGGCTGTTCTACCCCCACAGTGTGGTCTCAAGGACACGTTTGGAAATTCAAGATATGACTGAGTGAACCAAGTTGACTACCACAGTGGCACCATTAGAAAGTCTGGCAAGTCCTGGTGGTTTATCTCTAAAACTCTTTGGTCCCTTTCATGATGAATATGGCTGCTCTTCCTGTTAAGGAAAGACTTTTAATTCCATAATCTTTAACTACATCACACTGGAGGAAAGACTGAGATAGAAGCATTATCAATTGCAAATATATTTGAAACTGATGGTATGATAGAATTATGGCCTACCCCTGCCCCAACCCAAAAAATAATGTCCTTTCTCCATCTCTCAGTTTGCTGTCTTTACCTATTTTTATTATCTGACATTTCATTTTTATTTGAAGTTTGTAGCCTTAAATCCAGGCAAGTACGATCTATAGTCATATTTCTGATCACTCATTGGCACATCAGATTAATAAGACTCTTTGAACATTGCCTGGGCATGATGTGGTTTCCATGGAGAGCTGCAGAAAGTGCCAGGGACTAACTAGGATTGAAGGGAGAAAACATTAGATCTGGGAGCATGTGAACTAATCTGATAGACATTGCAATCTTGAAAAAACAAAAAAGCCCTTAAAATGGGTCCAAACTCTCTCCTTCATATGCCATCAGAGTCCCAGGGCTCTGAGGACTGAAAGCATATCAGTAAGTGAAGTTGAACAACCTCTTTAAGAAAGATGAGATCAAAGAGATCCCGTGAAACCAACTACTTGATTAAAGGAAAAACAGAACAAAAATACAAATACACAGCTCACTAATCAGAACTGCCTTAGACTATAGCTCTTTTTGTTAAACTGCACAGTTCCTGATTTTGTGTTTGAGAGCCAATTTCAAGCAGTAATACTGCAATTCTAAGTACTCCATGTTGGCAATGCCTGTCTTCTAATTATATCCCTAAGAACCTGCACACATCTAGCATTTATAGGTTTTGCTAACATGAGAGGATGGACCCCAGACCAAGCCAAACCATTTTTTGCACCAAGCCCGTTCACCATATTTGTCTATATTTTTTCTGACTTTGAAAGCAGACACATTTTCAACTTTTTGATCTGGCATTCCTTGTGACACTTAAAAAAAGCTATGCTTTAGTGAGGCTAGCTAATTTTTCCCCATAAAGTCCTGCCTAGGCATTCAATTTCTAATCAATATGAAAATCAAATTTAAGTTAAAAAGTAGTGCATCTTGCCCCAATGTCTTTAAAGATATTAATTTAATTTATATTTCTTACAGATTGTACAGTCATAGAAAACTCTTTAGAATTTTAGATTCACTCAGCAAGGAGAGGGTAACGTGGCTGATGTTTATTGAAGAGTCGTTTGCATTTTCTAACCCCTGGCACCACCTCTTAGCCACTCTGACAAAAACAGATTTTCATTTTTTGGTATTATTGAGGTTTCTTCCCTATCAGTTTTTTGAAAGCAACTTTCACATCCTTGTTCCGCAAACTGTAGATCAAGGGATTCAACATGGGGATGATGATGGTGTAGAACACAGAGGCCCATTTGTCTTGGTCCAGGGAGTAGCTGGATGTCGGCCTCAGGTACATAAACATGACTGTTCCATAGAAGAGGGTGACCCCAGTAAGGTGAGACCCACAGGTGGAGAAAGCCTTAAGGCGGCCTTCAGCAGAGCGCATTCTGATGATGGCGATGAGAATGAACGCGTAAGAGATGAAAATGATGAGGATGGTGCTGAACTCGATGAAGCCGCACAGACTGAACAGCAGGATCTCACTGATGTAGGTGTCTGAGCAAGAGAGGGCCAGGAGCGGTGGGATTTCACAGAAGAAATGGTTGATGATGTTGGAGCCGCAGTAATTGAGGCTGAATGTGAGTGAAGTGTGGGCTACTAAGCTCACTAGTCCAGCCAGGTAAGAGCCCAGCATGAGAGCCAAGCAGACCCGCTTGGACATGAGAGTGCTGTAGTGGAGGGGTCGACAGATGGCCACAAAGCGGTCATAGGCCATGGCGGCCAGGACATAGCACTCCGCATCCACAAAACCTACAAAGAAAGCAAACTGTGTGGCGCAACTGGAGAAAGAGATGACTTTGTGCTTTGTCAGGAAGTCAGCCAGCATCCTGGGGGCAATGGCCGAGGAGTAGCCCAGATCAACAAAGGAGAGGTTGCAGAGGAAGAAATACATGGGTGTGTGAAGCTGAGCATCTGATATGATCAGGATAATCAGACCAATGTTCCCCACCACATTGACCAGGTAGACAATGAGGAAGACCACAAAGAAGATGATTTGTAGCTGAGGGTCTTGTGTGATGCCCATAAAGATAAACTCGGTCACTGTTGAGTGGTTCTCTTTATCCATTACACTGATTGTATGTGTATCTGGATTTGGTTTATTGATGAGTGTAGTAAGTTTCCTGTCACTGGAAATATTCAAACTGAAGAACAGCAATCATATGCTTGAGATGTTACAAATATTCCTGCAATAAATTCAAGCTTTATTTGGGGTGAATCTCAAAAACTCTTTCTACTAATAAGATTCCACCATGGTGGGGTGAATGAAATGACTTGGGTGAAGGCGATGGTTCTGTCTCCTGGTGATCACACACGATGGGAAAAGATGTTAGCTTCTTGGGAATGGTGAGTTCTGCTTCTCCAATGACCTTGGTGCCCTAAAGTCATTTCTCACATGACACCAGATGTTTGACATGTCCTGGGCAATTATCCATCCTACTAACTAGTAAGGAAGGTCAGTTTTGAGTGTCCTTTCTGTCTTTCTAGAACAAAGCAAACATAAATGTAGACAATACATGCACATTAATTCTCCTGGCGGGTAAAGATGGAGAGGGAAATGGAAGACTTAGGGATCTCAAATTATGGCATATCACAAGCACCAACAAGAAGGATAAATACTTAGTGAAGAGGATCAGGTGGAGATAATAGGTGGTGAAAAAATTATTTTTAAAATGCTAGGACTTACTGAGGATTCACTAAGGGCCTAAACTTTTACTGAGTGCTTTATAAGTGTGACAAATTTCATCCTAGCAACTACTGTGTGAGAAGAACAAGGCTATATATTAAGCAATTTAAGCGAAGTCAACAACAACCAGATAGAAGCAGAACTGGGTCTGTCTCACTCTAGAATCCATTATTCCCTTCTGTACATATGTGATTTCATGAAAGGTAAATCTATTTCTGTGCCTGCCTTTCCTTTTCTCGTCCTATTTGTCATGCACGGAAACAAACAAAATCCTTTGTTTTTCTGATCTTTAGATGCCCTCAGGGGTAAAGAAAGAGACCTAATATGATGAAGGCACAGCTATGTCTGTGGATAATTCTATTGCTTAATCAATATCCATTGCATTACTGACCTCAGAGTTAAGAGTGAAGGGTCCCATTCAGGGTAATACAGTGGTCACACGGGACCATACATTTATGAAATTTTTTTTTCCGTTGGTTGGATGAGTCCCTACTCAATTGAAACACTGAGAACTGTGTGCAACCAGTCAACCAAACGAACAAAAAAGACAAACACATAATTTAAAAATAAGTAGCATCCATTAGTTAAAAAGGGAGAAGACAGACTGTACTAGCTCTGATTGGTTTACTGCTGAGGAAAGAAAAGAAAGCGGAGTAGTTCAGTGTCACTCATGGAATATGGATATTCATAAATTATTCTAAATCCTAGAAATGATTTAGAAATGATGAAAGTTCTTAACCCTAGCCTTCACTCTCTCCATAGAATACCATGAATCACACAAAGGAAGGGATCTTTCTTTACCTTTTTCTGTCCCATGATGGCAGACAATTTTACTATCTCTCTTAAAATCAATTTTACTATCTCTCTTAAAATCAAACATGTATATATATATATATAGATAGATAGATAGATAGATAGATAGATACCAGCTTGATATTCAGATATTATATTAAAAAAGAAAACCTAGGAACAGCCTAAATGCTCATTGAAAGATGCTTGTGTTCATAAAATGGAGCATACTGCTCAACAATTAAAAGGAACCATGTATTGATACATATGTCATGGTGGATGAGTCTCAATGTAATTAGGCTGAAAGACAAAAAAAAAACATAAAAGAAAATACCTGAGTCTATTCATAGAAATCTATAAAATGCAAAATAGTCAATAGTGGCAGAAGAAAGCAGATCAATGATTGTGCTTGTAGATGTGTGTGAGAGGTGTATGGGGGCAGGAAAGGAAAAGGCCCAAGAAGACTTTTTGGTGTGATGAATTAGCCTACAGTGTTGTTTGTGATGACATTTCATGCATGCACACATATAGTAAAGCATACTGTATTTTATTTTTTCAGTGCATTCTATTTATGCTGTCAGTTATACTTTGATAACAGCCATCTGAAAAGACAGAGAACTCGTCCTACTCCAGCTCAACTCATTACTACTGCATGTTAGTACGTACATCATTTCATAGGTCAGGTTCATTGTGAAACAGAAACGTGCTGAGGGGACTTTACATTGTGAGCTATTGTAGAGCCAGATTTGAATCTGGGACTGCCAGTTTCCCATAGGATGCTATTGTTCATTTTTTTTTCTCTGATGCTTCACATAGGAAATTAAAAGTAAACCACCAGGAACAATGACACAAGGTCCACCACTTGTTAGCATGCCCATCCACTTCAGCAAGAGGAAAATAATCCTATTGTTGAACATGGAAGCCAGCTGCATAGTTTTATGGATGAGAAAGCAGTGCCATACCTCAGTCTCTACAGTGCAGGTTTATACCAGACTGAAGAACTGAGTAAAAGAAACCTCATAAGAACACAGCAACAGCAATCAGGAGTCTGACCCTCAGCTGGGAATGTGCCACTCAATTCATTTAATTCATCAAAATCACTCTTGCCTTATAGATGCAAGGTTCTGGGTAAGTGGGGCAGGTATGAGAGTTTCATCAATTGAAAAGCATTTGCCTGTTGTCTTTTATAGTGGTCAGACATATGTACTGTATGCTATTCTCTGCTACTATTTCTTCCCACTACACTGCTTAATTTCTTCGAGTATCTTGGATTTTCATTGGTTATTTGGGATTAATGCACTTGCCTTAATAATTTTCTGCACAAATTGGTTAAACTGTGTATAAAGTGCTGGATTCAGTAACTGTTATACGGCAAGTGCTTAATGCACTTCACCATGGTGTGTAAATGTTGATGTTTTAGTTTAGTAGATGACTCATAACTCTAAAACATATCCAGTGCTTATCTCATAGAGCTGATGCATCATGGACTGCTTATCCTATAGAGAGACATGATTTTAATTCTACAGTCCTTCTATCATATGAAAAAAAAGTATAAACTAGGCTATAATATCCAAACTTGCCCTTAATAAGAAAAAGAAAAACTGTATTTTTCTTTTTAATCTCACATATTATTCAGCCTATCTGACCCTTGTAGAAATGATAGGATATTGACATGTAATTCCATTTTTAACAACACACTGAAATATTTAACAAGGGACCAGCCAAAGTTTTGTCCTATAGAAGTAACTTCAGAGCAAATATATTTTAGACTTATATGCATCACCTGAATTTGCAAATTTATATGAAAAGAACACTAAGGGAAGAGTCTGGAGACTCTAGTTGTAGTCTTACATTTCAGTAATTAATTGATTTTGGTGAATTGCTGCACTAGATACTAATTCTGTGTCTGTTAGTTAGATAGGATGGAGAACGTAAACAATCCAGAACCCGCCATGGCATTTTATAAATTCAGACTTATGACATAACTAAAAGCCAAACCCATGGCCTATGTCTCTTTCTGAAATCTTAAAATGGAAGGGACCAGGTGTCAAGCAGAACCTGTGCTCAGAGAAGCATCAGACAGTGTAATATTGCATCCCAAACAGATCACATCTGTTTCCCCTTCTGTCCCAAGTGTGATCTGACCTGTTTTCCACTTGTTAAGAGGGGATGAATGTCTCCTCTTCTTCAATGGGCAGCACTGAACAAATATTCTGAGAATAATCCCCAAATGGTGAATCACCCTAGTAGCTGGTTCAGAGCCTCTTACTCATCCCATCCTGGATCATGAGTGCAGGGGGCACTTATGTCTCTGAGTCACAAGTAATTTCCCAGAACAAATATGATGAAATGATTGCGTTCACAGGAGACTCAAGATTTGATGAACTATCATTCCCTAAGGAATCTCACTCTCTTTTCCTTCAGGCTTAATGATAAACACAGGGATACATTTTTCAAGTCTCTTGAGTGATAATGTAATCTAACAAAAGCATGACGTGGGTAAGCACTACCTGGGCTTTTGTCCAGCCTAAAGATGCCTACAGGGTGTGATTTGGGGCATGACTGAGAAAGGTCTTTCTGCTGATACTAAAAGTCTTTTGAAAGAGGATGATACTTTTCATGTCCTACAGGGTGACATTATGTACTACTATAATGGTTAAAGAAAAATAACTAAAGAGAAAATTCTACTTGGAATCAATAAGAGAGGGACACAAGGAATCTCTGGGAGGTGTTGAATGTGTCCATTAACTCTGTGGTGCTGAAGATGCCATGGGTGTTTGCATGTATCTAAGCCCCTTACATTGTACACAGTGACTTGTGCAGTTATTTGCAGTGTATTAATTATGAATTGATACAAATGTTCAAAAATCACTTCAAGTGGTACACAGTCTAATAGAAGTCCTTTGGAAAACCCAGCATTAACCTATGAAGAAAATGAAGGATACATTAAAAAAATACTCCTTAAGAGTTCCATATACCTGTCACTGTGAATATAGTCATGTGTCTTTGTTCACTTTCAGGGGAAGAGTTATTTTCCATTTCCTTTCCTTTTTATTTAATATGAAAGAAACTGGGTGCTTCCATTGGCAAAAAGACTTTAAGATTCCAGGTCTGAGCAGATTGAAGAGCTTCCTTCTTTTTAGTTTTCAATGAAAAATAATACTTATTTTAATAAGTAACTAATCAGACCCAACTACAAAATGGAAAAAAAAAGGCCTATTGTTGCACATGTATAAAAAAATCTCCATAAATGTATCTGTTAAAAATTGAGGCTGATTTAGGTTTATCCTATAAGCATCCAACGTAGTGTTGCAACATTGTAGCTCAGGTTATAAATCTGCAAAATTATGAAGGTAGGTGGTAAAGCTCCAAGTCACTTTCTTCCTCGAGTTATGCAGTAAATGCACCCATGACAAGTTTATTTTATATAAAATTAATTCAACAATACACTAGTTTAATATTTAGAATGTGTGCACATTGTACATATAAAAATGGAGGAAGTTTTAAGGCTGATACTAGATAATTTTATCAAGTACATATGTAACTAGTGGGATATTTGGCAATTTCATGGGTGTGAGTGAGTCTTTGTTGTAGAAGACTGTCCTGTACCTTGCAGCCTCTCGTCCACTAAGTTCAGTAGTGCATTGCCCTTTCACTATGAGAATTGTAAATTTCCACAATATTCCAAGGCGATAAGCACTTCCTCCTCTGACACCTCCTTTAATCTAGGCACCTGATATCAAATAAGTCCTCTCAACCAAAAGGAGATGTAGTACACTAAGTGTGACGTTGAGCCACTCTACTTCCCCCTCCTTACACCTCTGATTCACTCTTTCTCCCAGTACCCAGTCTCATCTAGACTCTCAACATGCTGCTCCAGAGTCAGTCAACTTTTTCCCAGAGGGAATTGAATAAGTTTTTTAAAAATTTGTTCTCATTTGTTATACATGATAGTAGAATGCATTGTACAAAACACACTGTACAAAAATGGAGCACAACTTCTCCTTCCTCTGGCTGACTATGGTGCAGTTTTACCAGTAGTATAATCATACACATATAAAGGGTAATAATATCCATCTCATTCCACATTCCTTCCCATCCCCACATGCTCTCCTCTCCCCTCACTCCCCTCTGCACAATCCAGAGTTCCTTCATTCTTCCCTACCCTCCCCCTACACCATTATGGAATAGCATCCACTTATCAGAGAACACATTTGGCCTTTGGTTTTTGGGTTTGGCTTATTTCACTTAGCATGATGTTCTCCAGCCCCATCCATTTACTGGAAAATGCCAAATTTAATTCTTCTTTAAGGCTAATATTCCATTATGTATACATACCACATTTCCTTTATGCATTCATCTGTTGAAGGATGTCTAGGTTGATTTCGTAGTTTAGCTATTGTGAATTCAGCTGCTATAAACATTGATGTGGCTGCATCACTGTACTACGCTGATTTTAAGTCTTTTGGTTATAAGCTGAGGAATGGGATAACTGGGTCAAATGGTGATTTCAGTCAATGTTTTCTGAGGAATCTCCACACTGCTTTCCAGAGTGTTTGTACCAGTTTGCAGTCCCACCAGCAATGTATGAGTGTACCTTTTCCCCAAAATCCTCGCCAACACTTATTGTTGTTTGTACTCTTGGTGATTGCCATTCTGACAGGAATGAGATGAAATATTAGAACAGTTTTGATTTGCATTTCTCTAATCGCTAAAGATGATAAATTTTTTTTCATATATTTGTTAAGTGATTATATTTCTTCTTTTGTGAAGTGTCTGTTCAGTTTCTTAGCACATTTCTTAGTTATATTATTATTATTATTATTATTTTATTAGTAGCATTATTTTTGGTGTTAAGTGTTTTGAGTTCTTTTTATATCCTGGAAATTAGTGCTCTATCTGAGGTGTGGGTGGTAAAGATTTTCTCCCATTCTGAAGGTCCTGTTTTCATGTTATTGTTTCCTTTGCTGAGAAGCAGCTTTTTAGTTTGAATCCATCCCATTTACTGATTCTTGATTTTACTTCTTGTGCTTTAGGAGTCTTGTTAAAGAAGTCAGATCCTAAACCAATATGGCGAAGATTTGGGCCAATTTTTTCTTCTATTAGGTGCAAGGTCTCTGTTCTAGTGCCTGTCTTTGATGCATTTTGAGTTGATTTTTGTGCAGTTGAGAGATAGGCATTTAATTTCATTTTGCTATGGACTTCCAGTTTTCCCAGCATCATTTGTTGAAGTGGCTATCTTTTCTCCAATGTATGTTTTTATGCCTTTGTCTAGTATGAGAAAACTGTATTTATGTGCAATTGTTTCTGGGCCTTCCATTCTCTACCATTGGTCTACAAGTCTCTTTTGGTGCCAATACTGTGCTGTTTTTGTTACTACTGCTCTGTCATATAGTTTAAGGTTTGGTATTGTGATGCCTCCAGCTTCATTCTTCTTGTTAAGGATTGTTTTGGTTATACTGGGTCTCTTATTTTTCCAAATGAATTTCCTAATTGCTTTTTCTAGTTCCATGAAGAATGTCATTGGAATTTTAATAGGAATTGCTTTAAAACTTATAAGCGTTTTGGTAGTATGGCCATTTTGTCAATGTTAATTCTGCATATCTAAGAGCATGGGAGATCTTTCCATCTTCTAAGATCTCCGTTTTCCTTCTTTAGTGTTCTGTAGTTTTCACTGTAGAGCTCAGGACAAGGCAGATTCTCAGCTGAGTTCTACAAACCTTCAAAAAAGAATTAACACCAATACTCCTCTAATTATTCCAAGAAATGTAAGAGGAGGGAACCCTTCCAAGCTCATTCTATGAGGCTAGTATCATCCTGATACAAAGACCAGACAAAGACTTATCCAGAAAAGACAACTTCATACCAATATCCCTGATCAAAATAGATGCAAAAATTCTCAATAAATTTTTGGGAAATTGCATACAAAAACATATTTCATATATAGTGCACCACCATCAAGTGGGGTTCATCCCAGGGATACAAGTTTGTTTCAACATTCAGAAATCAATAAATGTAATTCATAACATCAGTGGACTTAAAGACAAGAATCCTATGATCATCTCAATAGATGCAGAAAAAGCATTTGACAAAATATGGCACCCCTTAATGTTTAAACGCTAGAAAAACTAGGGATATTAGAAGCATACCTCAACATTGTAAAGGCTATCTATCCTAAACCCAAGGACAATCTCACTTTAAATGGAGATAAATTGACAGCATCTCCTCTAAAAACTGGAATAAGACAAGGATGCCCTCTTTCACCACTTCTATGCAACATAGTCCTGGAAACTATCCAAAGCAATCAGAAGAAAGAAAGAAAGACAGAAGAAAGAAAATAAAGGGATACAAATAGGAAAAGAAAAACTCAAACTATCACTATTTGCTGATGACATGATTCTATATTTAAAAGATCCAAATTCATTCCACCAGAAAACTTCTCTAACTAATAAGTGAATTCAGCAATGTAGCAGAATATAAAATCAATACCCACAAATCAAATGCATTTCTATTCATCAGTGGTGAATCCACTGCAAGATAAATTTGGCCATTGACAATAGCTTCAAAAATAAAGTACTTGGGAATCAACCTAACATAAGAGGTGAATGAGTTGTTAGTGATTATAGCTTATGTGTTAGTTGTATTTAATGGAGAAACTGTATTTAGTATCCTTTTTTGGTATTTTGGGGCTGCAGCCACCCAAATTGTTAACTGTGCACATTGTGGAGTAAGGATAAACTGTGTTTGAATCCCAGCTCTGATTTGAATCAACTATTGAACATGTTTCTTTTCTAAGTGCTGGTTTACTTACCTGGGGTAGGGGTGACGAAATGCATATGTTTAGGAATGCACTTGGCAAGTAGCAAGTAGTAAATATTGATTGTTATTATCATTTGGCTCTAGTCTCTCCTACTAATGACCAGGTGGGGGACTGGATGAATAAGTTCTCACCTCCATTAATATTTCATGTGAATGCCTAAACTCCTCTAGAGTGAATATTGCATCTTTCTTAGTCAGTATTATTCCTATGAGTTGCTGAGTAAGTTTTTATTGCTTGGTCACTGGATTTAAGGGTCCCATGGATTTTATTTTGTTTTCATTGATTCTTTTTAGTTATATATAACCTTGTGACTCATTTTGGCATAATTGTAAATGCATGGAATATAATTTGCTCCAATTCAACCCTCAGTTTTCCCCTCTTTCTCCTCCCCGACTCCCTTCCCTACACCTTACTGATCTTTCTGTTAATTACTTTTAGATTTTTTTAATGTTAGTTAGTATGTTGGGAATGTCCATGATGGTGAGATTCACTCTGGTATATTCATTTATGTACATAGGAAAGCTAGGTCAGATTTATTCCACTGTTCTTCTCCTATCAAAATAAAAGGAGAAAGAGAGAAAGAAAAGGGAATCTCATGGTTCTTAGTACAAATTGTGACTTAACTGTCCGTTATCTATTCCTATAGATCCATTCCTTGCAAAATCCTGTATCTAGTGTGAATTCTTCAGAAGTTCCATAGAGATCAACCTTTGATTGGTCCCCAACCATATCAGGGAGATGTAGTCTCATCTGGTGCTTCTTTGATAACACTCAAACTCAGAGAGAAATGAGCCTACTTCATATTCCAAGGCTCTTTTGGATGTCCTACTTCATAGCCTGGGTCTAACTGGGTCCCAACACCCATCCCATCTTTGACCCAATTCCTCCTTTGCAGTGCATAGTCTCATTTCCTCACTCTGATGTCTGATGTTACCTAAGTGTCTGATATCCTATATCTCTTACACTCATCACAATTTGTTCCCAAGAAACAACTAATCTACACTTAGATGGGATTTATTTGTTTTTCTTAGTGGGTCTTCAATTTTTTGCTGTTATGTTTTATGCTCGGCATTGATAGGAGTTTATTTTACTTTCACTACAATGCATCAATAAAACAAACACTGGAGATTAAGATTTAACCAAAATCAAGCAAATATTTCTCCTCTGAATTGCTGGAGATAAACAGTCATCTTGTGAGTATTTCAGTTCTTCTTTTAGTGCAGAATTCATTAATTAAATGATACTGAGATCAATTAATTAATCTTTTCAAAGTAGCCTTCACAATGTAAATCATTATTAGATATTGATCAATTGGTGTCAGACCCTGAACCCCTCCCTAATATAGAAGATTTATTTGGAGGATGGAGTTTCTTGGGCATATCAATCCCCACTTGGCTATGGGGATTGATGACTATTTCTTACTCTGGAGTGTGGGCAAGAGTGTGTTAGGATATATTTATATAGATCCATATATTTACATATATTTACAAATATCCAAATATATTTACATATATTTGATATAGCAATTCACATTCATTATTCAAACTCTAGAGTCAACTGAGTCAGTAGAAATTAAAATGCTTAGGCCCAGAGAGAATTAGTAAAATAGGCAAAGTATCATTTTTGATGCCTCAGACCTAGGATTCCAAGCTCAAAATAGGCCTGATCTCTCGTCCTTCCCTTTGTGTCTCCTCCACTCAGCCCCCAGGTAACCTAAAGTCTCATGTAGACAGATGCTTGTAGAGAGCAGGCCCAGAGGTAGAGTGAAACTGCAATTTTGAGGACTCCTTTAATTCTTCCCAAGAGAGCTTATCAGGGTGTACAGAAGAAGGTTGCATAATGGTGGTTAGGATCATGGGACTCAAAATTCATTCTCCTCTGGGCTCGTGTATCCTGAGGGTAAAGGAGAGAAATGTGAACGGATCTGAGATTTCCTTAATTTCAGAGGGGAAGAATGAGTAGATTATAATGAGGAAACCTAAGGGACACAGTCCCCAGAGACCAAAGAACAGGAAATATATCCTACTTAAGTAAGTTAGAAGTCTTACTCTGGAGTCTCTTCCCAAGGCTCTATAACTGGAAATAACTTTGAACTGAATTGCAGCTTCACTGCAGTGATAAACTTTGTATTTTGAAAGGTTCTTTATCCTGATATAATAATTTGGGGTATTGGGGTATTTATGTTTACCAAAAAGTAAAAAAAAAAAAAAAAGACTCTACCACTGCTGAATGTAGAGCAGTTTTCAGTGTCCTACATATGTGATGCATGGTCTCTAAGTCCACTCTAGTTGTGCCTTGTGCTTACCTTGGGACATTGACAATGAGTGTCTTCTCTAAGAAGGATTCATGTGTTATTTATTTATTTATTTGTTTATTTATTTAGTGAAAATAGGCATAGAAGAGGAACAAGCAAAGGAATAAAATAACAGTCAAGCAGTTACAAAAGGTAAGGAAAATATAAAAAGAGTCCTGTTCATTTAACTTACTCACCTGAAGAAAAATCCATTATGCAATTCATTTCCTTAATTGTCCTTTGACCCAAAGTTCCAGAAGCACTGAGTGGCTAAGAAATTGTGTTAAATAAGTGTTACATCCATTTTTGTTGAAAACATATTTGTACATCTTTAGGAAAAATATAAGCAGCAGAAAATATATGATTGATATGGACATTTTACCCACCAGAAATATCTGAGAAAATCTTATGGTTATTTTCAGAAATTCTTAGAAATGTAAAACCTGAGTAATTATCTTTGGACTGGAAGTTTGGTTGCAAAGTCTCAACAGCATGAGGGAGAATATTACAGAGAAACAGGAAATATATTTGTCCAAATTGTGAGGAAATGGAAGCATGTAATTCACACCATGAATGTAAAACAAATCATATTTTGCTAATAATGCATATTAATAAATGTGAGTTCTAAGAAAGACAATTTCAGCAATAATACTCCATAGTTTTTCACCAGAAGATATAACTTATTAAAATAATTAAGTGTATTCTGAGGTATTAATGAAGCTCTGAAAGTTATACCATCATGTGTCATATGTATTAATGCTCAATTGATCTCAATTTTAATAACATGAGATTATTATACTCACATTAATTTATATTCACTGACTGAGTATAAATTTGAACTCCATTAGTCAAACTTTGTGATTCTCCACAAGCTAATCTTTTATACCTTAATTTCTACTCTGCGAAAGGAGAAAATTACATTGCCTATTCTATAGGATTTAAAAAAATAATACAGAAAGAAACAGCACAGTGCTTGTAGAACACAAGAAATCATCAAACAAAAAACTTTGAGGATTTTAATATGAGTTATTTTTCACCTATTATTTCTTTATTACTATGGCAAGCCTATTTTACTTTTTTTTTTCTTTTTTACTATTTTTGTTAAAATTATATTCTCAGGGACACTTCCTGTTTTGGGAGGTAGAGAAAGAAAATCTGTGTCTTTTTTTTCCTTTACTTCTGGAGATGATGCTTTTGAAGTACAAATATCAAGATCACTCCAAAGAAGAGCACGTAGGCTAGTCATTGGTACCAATGAAATGAAGAAATAAGCAATGTGATGTAGACAAAGAAAAAATATTTTATTTCATTTTTGTTGTTGTGTGGGGATAGAACCCAGGACCTTCCGTATGCTAGGCAAGTTCTCCAGCTTTGAAACGCATCCCTAGTCCCGAAGCAAGTATGTTGGCATCAAGAGATCTGTTTTGCAGCTCAGGATTCAGTCCTGAGTAGCCAAGAACGGCTTAACTCGCTGGCATCATGTAACACAGAACATCTTTTTAATACTCTTGAGATATTACCTCCTTCACTGATTTGTGGTCAAGCTCAGTTAAGATAAAAAGTACAACACTTTGAAAGTGTTACTCTGTGAAAAGATGAGGGTGTAGCTTGACTTATGCTATTGAGCCCATCCTAGTGGAAACTAGGTTGAGCAGAGCACTAGGAGATGCTTCTTGTATGGCAGTGTGGGTACCTGCGGTGTCAGCTCCTGCCCACTCTCCCCACCTCACACCTGCGTTCAGTGGACTCTTTATCTCCAATTTGAGCAGAGTATTGAGTAATGTTGGTCCCACGTGTTAATTTTAGACAGTAGTAAATAATTACTTTCTCTGACTGATACATGACTTAAACTTTGACTTACCTTCTGAGTCATGTCTTGATGGCTAGCCGCATAGTTGAATCTACTCTTTAAAACTCTGATGTCATGAAAGTGGTGCAGGATTTCAGTGAAAGAATTGAAGAAGAATTTCACTGATAGGTGATATCCAAAATTTTACTTGGAAGATCTATGCTGGGCGTTGCTGTTGAGGTTTCTTTTTTGTTCTATAACTGGCTTTACTACAAATTTCAAGGGAAAAAAAAATCTTATTTCCATTTAAATAACTTAATGTCAAATTATTCCAAAGCAAGTTCTCCAGCTAAATTATTTAAATAATTATTTAAATAATTTAATTGGTGACTAGAAAATTTCATGCATGACTTCTAGTGTTTTCTAATTCTGGTGTTTTGTTAAAATCACTATTAAGTAAATTGATTTTTAACTGATAGATAAAAACATAAAAAATGTGTATCTTAATTGGGTATCATGGTATATTCATATATGTTTCCACTGTATAATGCCTAAGCCAGTTTAAACATATCTAGCTCTTCAAATATGTACTTCAATATGGTTAAAATATTCAAAACATTTTTTCTATCTTTTTGAGATATATATTAGATTATCATAATCTCCACTCACTTTACTCTGCTGTAGGTTATGATTCTGTAAATCTAAATGTTAGGAGGTTTCATTGTCTCACCTACTTGAATAATTTTCACCAGGGATTTCTACTTATTCTTACTAACTGATATTCTAAATACTGAAGTAAATTATTAAAAATTCTACAATTTAACTGACTTTTTTTTTCTGCTTTACACTTGCTGTTTCTGGAAAGTTAGAGGTGACATTGAAACCATATTGTCCACTTGGAATGTTCTCTATTTCTTTCTGACCATAAAATTTTAAAAACCCGCCCCCTCCTTGGGATCAAGCTATTTGCTTTGTTTGGCAGTATTGACTAATATTGGTATTTTAATGTATTGAACTAATTCTTTTTTACAGCAAAGGAACATTCAATGGTCTAAATTTATTCTGTCCTCTTTCCAGAAGGTGTGCAGAGTACATTAATTTCTCAATTAATTTAATTTAATTACCATAAATAATAAATGCAGTTACCTCCGAAGATAGTTTAATCAGATGGGCATGGTGGCACATGCCTGGAGTCCCCGGTACTCTGGAGGGTGAGGCAAGAGAATTGTAAGTTCAAAGCCAGTCTCAGCAACTTATCAAGGCCCTAAACAAGTTATGGAGACCCTATCTCAAAAGAAAAATTAAAAAATGATGGGAAGGTGGCTCAGTGATTGAGCTCCCCTAGGTTTAATCCATGGTACAGACTTTAATCTTTTTAATAAAGTCAAAAGCAATCATAGTTAATGGGTACTAACCATTCGTCTCAGGGTGATTAGTAGTTGGCACACCTAATATAAAGATACAGTTCTTTTTTACTTGACATCAAGTAGAACATACTGTTTTATTGTGCTCTTTACTGAATCTATATATGGCACTGAAATATATTTACAGATCTGTCACGTATTCATCTGACCAAATGCAGTGTCCCATCTTTCTCTTATTGCAGTTCAGATGGTCAGACTCATGAAAGAGGTCCAGAGAAGAAATCTAACAGAAGTGACAGAATTTGTCCTCTTGGGACTCTCAGACAATCCCAATCTGCAAGGTGTCCTCTTTGCCTTGTTTCTGTCCATCTATGTGGCAACCATGGTGGGTAATCTGGGCATGATTGCATTGATCAAGATGGATCCTCACCTCCACACCCCCATGTACTTCTTTCTCAGCAGCCTGTCCTTTGTGGATTCTTCTTTGTCTTCTTCCATCACTCCTAAGATGCTGGTGAACCTTGTGGCTGAGAACAAGGTCATTTCTTTTAGTGGGTGTGCTACCCAGTTCTACTTTTTTGGCTCCTTCCTGGGAACCGAGTGCTTCCTGCTGGCCACAATGGCATATGATCGCTATGCAGCCATTTGGAACCCCCTGCTCTACCCAGTTCTCATGTCTGGGAGGATTTGTTTCTCGTTAGTGGGTACTTGCTTCCTCTCAGGTTTTGGAAATGCAGCCATCCACACAGGGATGACTTTCAGGTTGTCCTTTTGTGGCTCTAACAGGATCAACCACTTCTACTGTGACACCCCACCCCTGCTCAAGCTCTCTTGCTCAGACACTCACATCAATGGCATTGTGATCATGGCTTTCTCCAGTTTTCAGGTCATCAGCTGTATTGTGATTGTTCTCATTTCCTACCTGTGCATCCTCATTGCCATACTGAAGATGCGTTCAGTAGAGGGAAGGCGCAAAGCCTTTTCCACCTGTGCCTCCCACCTTGTGGCGGTCACCATTTTCTTTGGGACCATTCTCTTCATGTATTTGCGACCTACATCCAGCTACTCAATGGAACAGGACAAGGTTGTCTCTGTGTTTTATACAGTAGTTATCCCCATGCTAAATCCCCTCATCTACAGTTTGAAAAATAAAGATGTGAAAGAGGCCATGAAAAAGATCTTACAGAAACACATACTCTAAGGCTATATTCCTGATCCTTGTGTTATGTAGAATAAATATAAATTTACATTAATGTTATTATCTAATTATTTAAGCTCTTTCTTCGTCTTCAAGTAAATAATATAAAATGAGACATACTTGTTCATCTCCTAGTGTCTTAAGTGTGTCTACATGGGCCCATCAGATGCAATGACTGGTTGGATGATGGTGGTGACTGTTAGAAGTATCAAATCACTTGGAATTGGCTGACTTGAGCCCATGTTTCAATTTCAATATTTAGCTTTCTCATTTTTGGATTTGTCATATATGCATTAGCATTTTTGTTTCGATCCCAGGCAAACAGACTCTAAGGCAGACATTTGTATGTAGGAAGTTCATTGGAGAGCATTCTCAGGAGCAATACCTGTACTGGAAGAGAAGCAAGATGGGCAAAAGAAGGTGAAGTATGATAACCTGCAAAAGAGGGCTCAGTTGCTCTCATAAGGAGTGTTGGAGCTGAGACGGACCTTCAGAGTTCTGTGAAACTTGTAACTCTACATGCCCAGTTTGGGATGTGATTTGGTAACTAGGAGGATGTATAATCTTGGGCAAGACAATTTCTTTCAGCAGAGGGAATTCTAACAGCAGAAGTCAGATGTGAACTGTCAGATGCAAAACACCTGGCAGCTATAATTGTAAATGCTTTAACCATGAAAGTCACCCCTGGGTAGTGCCAGAGCCTTCACTACAAATAATAGCACCGTAACTCACATGGGAGGAGACCAAATAAGATACATAAGAGTCTTACCAGGTATTTTAATACTATGGGAGCCACAGCAATAATATGGAACATTTTCTGGGTGTGGTGGCACATGCCTGTAATCCCAGCACTTGGGAGGCTGAGGCAGGAGGATCACGAGTTCAAAGCCAGCCTCAGCAACTTAGCGAGGCCCTAAGTAACTCAGTGAGACCCTGTCTCTAAATAAAGTACAAAATAGGGCTGCAGATGTGACTCAGTGGTGGAGTGCCCCTGGGTTCAATCCCCAGTACCAAAAAAAAAAATAGGGAACATTTTATTGCACTTTTGAATTAAATGGAATATTTGGAAGGTATCAATGCACTTGAAATTTTTGTTTCTGCTCCTTCCAAAGTTTCATGTAGTTTTCAATAAACATCAGTCAAATTAAATGATCTGTTACTTACTTTAGTTGCGTGGGGAAGCACCACTGATGGAGCAATGAGAGCACAGTCGTCTTTGATGAGAATAATGCAAGTCAAAGGAGATTTATGATTTGAAATCATGCCATGGAAATTCACTCCTGAAAAATTTGTTGGAGCCCATAAAGAGGTATCATGTCTTCGTGAACACCATGAGCAGACCTCTCATTTCACCACAATTTCTACTTTAAACATTCAACCAAGGTTTCTCTCAACGATATCTTAGTACAGTCAGGGAAAACCCTTCATCACTCCATGCTCTTTTGCTGATCTTACCTCATACTTCATCTCATACCTCTAAATCCATATACATTTGCTCTTCCTGTCCTCCTGTCATGGTGGATAATATGCCTTTGCTATTTCAAATCAATTCTTTTGCATTTTGGGGGCCTTTCATGGACTTAATTTCTGAAACTATATTTCTTCTCTCCCTCAGCATTAGCATTTTAAATTCTATTTTAATATCCTTGATTGTTTGCAAACATTGTCTAATATCAATATTCTTAATAATTCCCTAAGTCCCATCTGGTATCAACTTATTTCCTCTCTCCTATTGACAATGAAGCTCAACATTTATCTCCTCATTTTCCCTACTCCCTCATAGTCCACTTGCTCCATACCATGTTCCAATTTTATTTTGTGCCATGACCTGCATAGTGACAGCAAAAGATCTTGAGGAGGGGCAAGAGGAGATTAAGAAAAACACAGAGACATTTTTAAGTAAAGCTGGGGCCAGGCAGGACACTGTCCTCTGATGAGGAACAGTGATCCAGAACTAGCTAATCATGTTTATCATATAGGTTCTCATGATCAGGAAGTTAAACT
This sequence comes from Glaucomys volans, assembly GCA_020662805.1. Lineage (NCBI taxonomy): Eukaryota > Metazoa > Chordata > Mammalia > Rodentia > Sciuridae > Glaucomys > Glaucomys volans. The sequence continues at coordinate 389,239 of JAJEJO010003884.1, forward strand.
ACAGAAGGTCTGCAAATTGTTCAAGGCCTGTGAGTTATCAAGAGGCTTCTTTGTGCAGTAAAATGTTGCAGTGTTAGAAACATCTTGCAGCTATCCTGCTGCACCCAGAAAACCCACTGTACTGGATGTCTGATGACTGTTGGCTTTGGAACCAAGGGTCAAGTCTATTCCTGTACCTGCCATTGGCAAGGAATGTTTCCCAGGCATGACTTTGCAGACCCCACGGGATCAGCTGATAACCAGAGCTCATTAGCTCTGCACAATTTTGGTAACACTTCTTAAATTGATCTGTTCTTGTTAGGGAATCCTGAGTCCTCCTCACTACTGCATCCAGAGATTTATTATCTGTCCTAATTTCTTGTTATCTCAGGAAGACTTGCCTCCTCGCTACCTTGATGGACCCCATTCTAGGATTCAGATTTGCATCACTCTTGTTTTTTTCCTCTTTTTCTTCTGTGCTACTTCTTCTGAGGTAGCTTCCATAGCTCTTCCTCTTTCTAATATTTGTTTGGCTACCTGCACGTTATTCTCAGGTAATTTAGGAAGTCTGCAATTATTCCATACAATTTATCTCTAGTACTGACTGTTCACCTAAGTTCCAGAATAACATACTGAACTATACCTTGACATCAGTGACCTCAGACATGGTATGGTTGAGAAATTTGTCTTCCTACTTAAAACACTCAGAGGTCAATAAAATAACCATAACTTTTCTACTACTAAGAGGGACTGTACCTTAGAATAATATATCAGTAAGCTTGAAATATGCTTTTGGACATTGTTAAAACTTATAATTTTCTATGATCCTTTTTTAGTTTGTGCTTAGAGAAAAGAAATAACATCTTTTACATCCTTATTCACAATTCATCCAGAAACTATTCTTTGAAAAAGGATTATATGATGTATCCTGGAGGTACATAGCAAGTGAGAAAACAAATTTGATTATCTCATTAAGCTTATATTTAAGTGATGAAGTCTTCATTGTTTATTCCACTGTATTGTGTGTGCATGTGAATGTGTGTGTGTGTTTGTGTGTGTGTATGTGTGTGTGTGTGTGTGTGTGTGTGTGTGTGTGTCTGTTTGACAGGGATATAGCTGCTTTGAAGACATGTACTGTAGGCAATATTTAGGGAGAGATGGAGTCATGGGAGAGCTCTCTGTGGACATAACTTTTGAGCAAGGAGTAAGGACAGTACCAGAGGGGTGTTTGTGGAAGCTCTTTTCAGACATATACACAGCAAATTCAAAGGTCCTGAGGCAACATGTTAATTTGTTTGTTAAAAGAAGAGCAAAAAGGTAAATATATGTGGATCGAAATGAGAAAATTAAAGGAAAAAAGAACTGATTTCAGGAAAGTGTTTGGAAAAGAATGGAGGTGATCAGAAGTAGCTGGTTTATAGAGATGGATCTCTAGAAGGTAGAATAACAAAATTATCGTATGGATTCAGTATGGGGTATGTGAGAATGAGAAGAACCTACAGTTTATTGGATGCATATTTGTCAATTTCTTTATCATTAATGAAAATGAACATGTTTAGTTGTCAGCAATTTGAAATGGGAAAGAAGTGCTATGCTTTGAGGAAATAAGAAGGCATAAGGAGATCAGGGTTTTATGTCAAATTGCTATTTGATAACTTTGTGAGTTTTCAACATTGCTACGTAAATGAATTAACATGGTCTTCTTAATAAGAATTTCTGATTATGTGATGCCTACAAAAAGAATGGGTATACTGCCCTTCCAGATCTGAAGTAGACAATTATTTTTGTGTATTAATTCTGTCACATTGAGCCAGTCCTATTTGCTTCAAAAAAATCTTTTTTTAAATTTTATGATTTATTACAATGTTTGATAGTAATATGTACATGTCAGAAAATGAATAAATATAAAATTAATGCATCAATAGCAAACATTTATAGACACTTTATTTACACTGCCATCTAGCTTTCCCAACAAGCCAGGTTCATATTAAGGGGTTGAGAAATTAGATATTAATTGATCAATTTGGTCTTTCAGTTCACAGATATATTTAAAATTAAGATTCTATTTTTAATACTTGCATAATTTTTGTCTATTCAAGGAATCAGAATGATAGAACCATTGAGATAAATCTTTCCACCACAACTTGAAAGAGAAAATAAATTGAAAATATTCACATTTTCAATTTTGTGGGTTTAAAAAATCCATATTTTGATATTGAATTGATTAATTAATTTCTCACAGAATTGTGTATTGTGTATGTATAACAAAATTGACCTACCTCATCTGGCTTAATGAGAGTACAATTTGAGCAAACTTATTGTAATGTCATGGCACTATCTGTGCAAAAAAGTACCTCTAAGTTCCTTCTCTAACAAATGCATTGTCCAGCACTGTTTAAAAAGTCTCTATTCTATTTTCAACTTTCCTCTTAAATCACCAGCTTTCTGAATCATTAACTCTCTGAGTGATAGTTTCTCACAAATGTCTGTGATTCCTAGCATGTGGATGACATGAACTCAATAGGTCAGCCTGGTACCAGCAGAAATCCTTAAGCTCCACCCTCCACAGGACCCTCAACCCTGACCAGAACCTCCACTGCTGCTGCTGACAGCACTCTTCTGCTCACTCCATCATCTCCTGTCCTGAGAGCTCCACCTGCCCTACCATCTTGTCCTTGGTCTCATTAGAAAGCCTCACCTCAGTGTTTAGAGGAACCCAGCAGACTTCCTATGGGCTATGCTTTGTCATTGCTACACTAAATATATAAAACATATCTACCTGTATTTTCCTCCCTCTAAGTTACTGAACATGATGGCTTATTTCTCTATCTGTGCTCAAGATCTCCTGTGCACTCATCAATTTGGGTATATAAACATTAGGCAGGGATTTGAACCTCCAAGGAGAATGCAGGTCCACAGAGCATCAATTAATGTTATGCCCTTAAGGATCAAATACATTTTAATTGCTTATTTAAATTGTTATTTTATAAAAAAAAACTCAAGGAACTATACCAAAGAAAAACTTTATAAATGTTCCCACTTTGCGTGTACAAAATGTGGTGTGTTGATACTGTCAGGTAGGTGACTTTTTGCATTTGTTAACTGAAAGTGCATTTTGTGTTTCTGTGCACAGATTAGTGTTCCATTTATGTGGGGAAATATTTTGGTCAAGTCTCTTTCTTTGTTATTATTATTTTGGCTACTAGAAATTGAACTGAGCTACATCACCAGCCCTTTTTATTGTGTTTTATTTTGACATAGGGTCTCACTAAATTGCCAAGGGTTGCTGAGGTTGGTCTCTGATTTGTGATCCTCCTGGATTAGAGGCATATACTACGCACCACACTTGTGTTCTTTGTCATTTTTATGATGATATTTCTTCGACTGAAGAATTGCTTATTCTTGCAAGCTCTTTTGACGTATTTGTGAAAGCCCAGTGGACAATGACCTTAGGGTACAATATTGATAATTAATTTTTACAGTAGTGTCATATTTTTGCAAAAATCTGAGTGTATCAAGGTGAAAACTGAGGATACATTTAAACACAATACTTCCCTGAACTAGTAGTTTCATGAATGGGTCAATAACAGAAAATATAGGAAACAAAAATCCACCCTCTTCCACAGATAATTTCATCGCATATTTGCTGTTCAAAAAGGCCACCTATTCAGGAAGGCCCACTGGCCTTGTAAAAGCATCCCACATTGTTCTGTCTTCTCAGAACTTGTTTTCAACTAACAATATTTTGTATAGTTCTGGGAACTTGTAAATTATGTTTCCTTCTGCTCTGCAACTTATGCTTTACCATGGTGTAGAACTTTTTACTCTCGTAGCCTCATATGCTAGAATAGGGGGAAAAAAAGGAGCTGTAAGTACAAATGAATAAATGCTTGGATGAATTTACAAACATGCACCATGATTCACTCAGAAATCTTTCAGATCAAATATCCAGATAAATCTCCAAATATCTTTGTCTCTGAACAGATAACAGTGGATTTCCAGTAAAGTATTTAACTGAATAGTCATCCTTTATTCCATATCCAAAAAGAAAAGCAACAAAAAAACAATGACAGAGTATATTGGGAGTGACCATGGGAAGCAAATATCCTTATTTATCAATGTGTATTAAGGAAATGAAATAATGGTGTTAATTTCTGATGCCTTTGCATATAGCTGTTTTAAGAAGAAAGTTTGGGAAAAATACTAACTATAGCAATAATTTTAAAAGACACAAAATATGTGAATATATAAGAATATCAATATACACTCAAATATAACCATACAAATGTGAGTGAAAAAAAAAGGAAAACACCATGGGTCTGTCTGTGTTTAGTTACAGAGGAAAGAGAGAAACAGATCAAATGTCCTATCAAGTGTAAATGTAATCTACAAATCTGAAGCATTTGATGAGAAGAGCAGATGGTTGATCCATAGATGATTGGATCAATCAGGGAATGGTAAAATGAACACAACAGGTGCAGAATCTGGATCACACTCACTTTCTTTGTCACTTTGAAATTCCAGGGGAGAGGAAAATGTCCTCCTCCAACCACACTGTGGGGATGGCATTCATTCTCTTGGGACTGACAGATGACCCAGTGCTGGAGAAGGTCCTGTTTGGGGTATTTCTGGTGATCTACCTCCTCACACTGGCAGGGAATGTGTGCATGATTGGGCTGATCAGCACCAGTCCCCACCTGCAAACTCCCATGTACTTCTTCCTTGGCCACCTCTCCTTTGTAGACATTTGCTATTCTTCCAACATCACTCCCAACATGCTGTGGGATTTCCTCTCAGAGCAAAAGACCATTTCCTATGCTGGGTGCTTCACTCAGTGTCTCCTGTTCATTGCACTGGTGATCACTGAGTTCTACCTCCTTGCCTCCATGGCCCTGGATCGCTATGTGGCCATCTGCAGCCCTTTGCATTACAGCACCAGGATGTCCAGGAATGTCTGCATCTCTCTGGTCACCTTCCCTTATGTGTATGGCTTCCTTAATGGGCTGTCTCAGGCACTGCTGACTTTCCACCTATCCTTCTGTGGCTCCTTGGAGATCAACCACTTCTACTGTGCAGATCCTCCCCTGCTCCTGCTGGCCTGCTCTGACACCCATGTCAAGAAGATGGCCATGTTTGTGGTGGCTGGCTTCACTCTTTCAAGCTCTCTCTCAGTCATTCTTCTGTCCTACCTCTTCATCTTTGCAGCCATCCTGAGGATCCGTTCTGCTGAAGGCAGGCGCAAAGCCTTTTCGACTTGTGGCTCCCACCTGACAACGGTCACCATATTTTATGGAACACTTTTTTGCATGTACTTAAGG